>LGSN01000048.1:0-91055 GCA_001314375.1 Phytophthora podocarpi
TTTTACTACAACAGATCCATGTACTAATTACTTTTTACGTGTTTTTACGGAATTTGATTCTGGCATGATTCTGGCACGTTTTGCCACATACAGTGTCTTTGTGGCATTTTTGGTGTCCTTAAATTTGGCAAGTCGCCATAATGAAGAAAAGACAGGCTCGTAAGAAGTCCCGTAAAAACATTTGACTGGGTTTATCTTTTTACGTGTTTTTACGACCATGTTCAAACATGGACAAATATGTTTGAACGGACCGGCAAACCCTGGTCAGTCGTAACACGTCGATCCGATCGATGGGCGACCTAGAAATCGAAACGCGATTGCTGTACGGCCAGCCGGTCATGGGTCACAAAACCGTTCCACGCCTGGGCCACAGGCACTGCAGTAGAGCGCCACTTTTTGGTAGGTGTGGGGTGCACTCACTGAGTGACTCAGTGCACCGTGCAGAGCAGACTTCGTTTTAGCCGCCGCAACCAGCGTCATTTGTCTTGCATTGCGTCCCTACGTCGAGGGCAGAGAATGTTGTGTGTGTGGTTTATAGCGTTAGGTGATCGTAAGCAATGAAAACGCTGCAGGCACGAGCTCCAGCCTGCAGATCGTGTACTATCTGTACATGTTGACCAAGTTGAAGTCCAAGCGCTTTAGTCGAAGTACTTCAAGCAAATGGTTCTAGCTTTTGCTAAACATTCGAGGCCTCCTCACGAGCAAGCGCCCGCCTCAAAGTTCCTTTTGATAGTTTATATTTTATTGTTCGTCCACAACCTGCATCTATGCTGCACTGCTCGTCGTCTACGCAAATACACGGCGTCGAGAGCGTCATGAGGCATGTCGCGGCCGATTTACTTTTACTCTTTGTTCACTTGCTCGCTTTCGCTTGGACCATCCCTCTGGTCCTCTGTGCGTGCAAGTCGAGGTGCAGCTGCACCTGGTTGGTGAGCTCGGTGAACGTCGAGCACTCGAACGTGAGGAAGAAGAAGGTCAAGACGTACTCGATCACGCTGATCATGCCGAACAGCAGTACGGTGACCCAGGACCAATTTGACACCACGATCGACAGCATGTGGGTCACGAACACCGCCAGCGCTGCCACGAAGAATGCCGCGGCACGCCACAGCCGAGTGTGTCGTGCTGCGATCGCTTCATTGCGGCCGAAGAATAGCATGTTTTGCACCTCCTGTAGGCACGCAGCGTCCGCGGCAGCTTTGTCCTCCTCGCTCTGATCCAGGCCCTGTTCGTCGCAGTATGAGCACGTCGTCGTCGGACAAGAACGCTCCGCCGACCGCGTTGAATTTGGTGATTCCACTTCGTCCGTAGATACAACGTCGTAACCCTCCTGTTGCTCGCAGATGTGCGGTCTAGGCTCGCTGAAGATAAACTCCGCTCTGACGCCAAAGTGGTCGGACAACGGCGTCTTCTCGCCTCGAGCATCGGTGAAGAAGCCCTTGAAGATGCTGCTCTTCACCAGATGCCAGTCCGACTCGCCTTTCGGCTGCTTGTCGATCTTGTACATGACGTAGTCCATGCGCATGGGGTGTTCTCCGTGCGAGTACTTGTTGTCAGGTGATGCAAACGTCAACCCATCCTCATCGTTTGTGTCAGTAAATGCGTCTCTCAGACACAACAACTGCCGCGGCACTTTCAACTCCAAACAATCCGGAGACGAATTAAAGTCTCCGCAAACAATCGTCAGTTTGTTCCTGTTCGTGGCTGAGATGAACTGCGTGAGCTCGTAACTCTGGCCCGTTCGATGCCATTGGTAAAAATCTCCTGGCCCGGGCTTGCCTCTTGCATTGTAGTTGGCAAGCAGGTGCGTCACGTACACGTCGATCTGTCCAGCGGGGGTCTCGACCCGAAGCAGACCCACACCTTTATTGGCCACAAAGTCCGACTCGTGGAGAGCGTAAGGTCTTCCACTGAGACTGAACGAGTGATAGAGAGCGCTGGAGATGGGGAACTTGGACAGAACCAGCAGTCCCGTACCGAAAGAATCCGCCCCCATTGGGAACGGGAACCCCACGGCCGGATTGAAGTAGTGGTAGTAGTGGAAGCCGCTCTGCTGCGCTTTAGAAATGACGAGGTTCCGTTCTCGAATGTGCCAAATTTCCTGCAGCACCACGAGCTCGTAGTCACTAGAAATGGCACTGGCAATCCTCACCACTCGCTCCGTGCACTTGGGGGCTACCGGGAGAGCTGCAACAAGACAGTAAGTCACTCGTCAGTTTCTAACGTTTCTATCATTTTTTTCTAAATGGAAATTGTACCCCAGGCGTTAAGGCTGAGCACGCGGAGGTTCACTTGCTGTTTGTCTTGCTTCGTCCACTGCGGCCAGGACGCTCGAGAAGGCGCGGGGGTCGCCACAGGATCCAGGTTGAACACCTCCAGCA
Organism: Phytophthora podocarpi; assembly: GCA_001314375.1. NCBI lineage: Eukaryota > Oomycota > Peronosporomycetes > Peronosporales > Peronosporaceae > Phytophthora > Phytophthora podocarpi. Next base: position 2,382 of record LGSN01000048.1, read on the forward strand.
GCACGCGCTGGCGGATCCGCTCCACGACGTGCTCCTCCATTTCTATAGGAGCTTTAGAAACGAGTGAACCGAAAATTGAGCGAGTGACGGATGCGGTGGCGGCGGCAACTTGAACACTGAGCGAGGTGAGACCTGAGAATTTATTCTTGACTCAAGAGTCCGGATTGGATGGAATGGGCGAATCACAGCGCTCCGACGATCGGATCGTCGGGATAACCTAATCTTTGTGCAGTTGTAATTCGACTTCGTGAGTTCGCAGCGCTGCAATCGACACGATTTGATGGAGGAACGACACTAGATTTTCATCGCCATACACATACAGACCTGTACCGTGCAGTTTACATGTGAACTGTTAATAGGCCGGCTTGTAGTCGGTGCAAGTTTTAGAATATGCGGTATGGATAGGATAGAACACAAGTGTTAAAGGAACACGCGACTGGGTTCTGAGCCGGTAAGCCTCGAGGAGATTTGGGTAATTTGACGCGAAGTGCAAATAAATTGTACATGTGCTTCAGTACTAAAGTACCTTTTGGAGGGGTTGTCCTGAATTATTTGAGTCAATGAGGTAAGGCTTGCGTCGCGTGGCTTCTTGTTCAGTACATGTAAGGCACCGAAGAGATCGAAGGATCGACTAACGGAAGTGTTCGGGTTTAACAAGGCGAACGTATCTTGAAGAGATTGAGCAATCAGGTTAACTTCAACTTGGCTCTGCTGAGCCTCAGGAACTTGTTTGGCAAGTCAAGTGGAAGGAGCTTCCGCGCTGCTTTTGTATTTACTTTTTTTTTCTTGTCTGGAATCGTTATTGTGTTCGCGTGGAAGTAAACAGCCCATGATGACGTGCATGGCTGCGCTGAGATTCTTTTACAAAAGTATACAGACTCTCAAGTACACAACAAGATTCACACGCGAGTTGGTCCCATTCCCAATGGTGCACACTGTTGATTGTATCAATGGTACCAACCGTAGACCTTTTTCGCCCTGGCCACACAAGAATTGCGCCCAGAGGGATGTAGTATACTAGGCCGTGGTAGCCGCTTCTGTTTCTTCAAGACAGCGGCGAGGCCATTTGCGAGTTCCAGAGGAGATCGACGTGCCATGATCTTGGATGCGAGGGCAATACAGCGCTGTCGTTGAGAGAGACGTGAAAGATCGTTGAAACTGTAGAGCAGTGATCAACAAGACGACGTCTCTACCAAGTCCGACGAAATAATTACTGTAGTACGTGGTCATGCGCCGTTGAAGCTAAATGATTTGTGAAAAACTACATGCACAAGCAACCTAACGAAGTTGCTTCTGACAGCGGATCTGCATCACTATTAATACAGAATGGGCAGGAACGGCTTGTTGCAGTCGCGCGACATCGGTGTCCTGGCCAATCGCATCTTTATAATTCTCCACTGCCACAAGCACACTTTTTTTCTGCTTTAGATTGGTTTGTTTCAGTTGTAGGGCTCTTTCTTCAGCACATGTATTGAAAATAATTGTTCCTTTGACATTATGCATGGGCTGGCCCAGGATCGTAAAAAACATTTTGGTGTCTAAGCAAAGGCTGCAGGTGCCAAGGGGCCCAGATGTGTGACTTCCACGTCCAGAGGGCCCTTAACCGGGATAGTAAGCGAGAATTCGTATGTGAGCTTCCACGGATCCTCCACAGTCTTGATATCGAACTTGCTCAAAAGTGTGGCCAAGGTCAGCTTCATCTGCATCATCGCGAACTTCTGGCCGATGCACACGTGTTGGCCCGAGCCAAACGCACTGAACACATACGGTGATAGCACACGCAGCTTGCCTGTATCAGGGTCAATCATGCGCTCGGGCTTGAACTCGAGAGCATCCACACCCCACGTATTTTCGTTGCGCGCGTTGCAGTAGGACGAGACCATGATCGTCTGGCCCTTCTCGACGAATGTACCGTCGACCAGCACCGTGTCCTGCATAGCTTCCCGTGCGATGAATCCCGTAGACGGGGTGAGACGAATATTCTCTTTAATGACCGCTTCCAGGTACACCAGATCGCGGGTCTGCTCTTGTGTCGGTACCTTGATCTCGCCGTTGAATAGTCCCGGGAGCTTCTCCTTCATCTCATCGCGGATTTTGCGCAAAATCTCCGGGTATCGGTTCATCATGACGATAAACCAACTCATGCTGTGCGCTGTCGAGTCCTTGCCGGCAAAGATGAACGTCATCACCATGTCGCGCATAATGGTAGCGTCGTCGTCCTCAATGTGCATATCCTCTCTCTCCCTCAGGTTGCTCTCCATGAACAGCGAAATGAGGTCTCTGGCCACCATCTTCTCACCCTTGGCCGCGAGTTCCGCTTTCTTCTCCATCGACTGCAAGATCACGTCGTTGATGAACTTGTGCATGACCTGGGTGCTGTCCTTGAAGACCTTCTCCCAGCCAATGTTCAGATATCTCTTGAGCTCCCAAAGCCACAGCGGGGACTGGACACGGACAGCAAACGCCACCGCTGCCTTGTCGAAAGCCTCCAGAAATTCATGGTCCTCTTTACGGTCGGGGCTGTTCTTGAGCGTATCCAGCTCAAGGCCGAAGCCGATCTTCGAAATGACGTCCATGGTGAAGTGGTTCAGCTCCTCCTTGAGACTAAACGGCCGACCACGCTTTGAGTAGATGTCCAATACGTCCAAGAACACATCGAGTTTCTCACGCACGGTGGCTGCCATGACGTCCTTCATCATCTTCATGGAGAAGAGGTGACTGGCCGTCTTGCGGTGATAGTACCATGGATCACCGTCCGAGATAATCATGCCGTTGCCGAAAATGTCTTCACTCATGTACTGCCCCACAGGTCCACGAAGGAACACGTCGCCTTGAGTTGCAAGCGCATCCTCAATCGTCTCGGGCGACGTAAGCACGATAGTCACTGGACGTCCGGGGATGGCATACATCCACGGCTGGTTGTCGAACTCGGTAGATTGTTCCCTCAGCCAGTCGTGGAAGCGTTCGACGTTGCCACCAGCATCCAGCAAGCTCTTGAGAATGGGCAATGTGGTCTTAGGCATGGGTGGCAGCTTCCGGGCTTCGATTGTCTTGTTCTTCTTGGAGTTGCGGAGGAGCAATGACAGTCCCAAGCTCACGGCCACTGCAGCGGCAGCGGTGACGGCCACCTCATTCCTGTTGCCCAAAAGCTCCGAGACGGATTTCATGTCGACTTGCTACACTTGTCAAACTTGGTGCTGTTTCGATTCCGATGGGCTGGCGGATGCGACCAACGGGTGAAAAGCTCGAGTGAGACTCGAGACGGAGGGAACGCATCGACACTGTCGATTCGACAGACAGCTCCAGTGGAAACTGCGCACAACTTGCGGAGACATTCTTCATCCAGACGAGCCAAAACGACATGAAGAAAAAGGCCACGACGTAATCCTCAGATCCATTCCCTCACAGATCTTCGGCGGTCAAGGACAAAGTGAAGCCACCTGGAGGTCACCACGACCGTCGTGCCAGCTTGGGATCACGTCGAGAGACCTGGTGGTTATCCGTGGATGATTGGGAACGAGGTCTCTTGCCAGTTGTAAGCTTTCAAGTTGAAAAGGCTGGTCGGTGGGTCGGCGGCGCCGACCAGCATTTCCGACTTGTCTGCCGCCGGTAGGCATAGCTTTTGGTAACCCCGCTTGGCGTCGCGCGTATTCTTCATTGCAACTCCTGTTCAGGTCTGTACAGGAATTTACACTTCCAACTAATATTAATGCCGGTACATGTATTATTAATAATAGTATTAATAATATAATACATGTATTTCTGCATTGACATGCTACTAACCCTATTCCCTAAAATTGCACCAAATCTGCGGTAGGCGACGCAGCGCGCCGTGCTGCAAGACTGGGTCAAACGCTCGGGCTTAGCCTAGAAAGGTTTAACATCGATGTGCGATGCGAAGTCTTCGCGCGGTGTGCTACAGATACCGCTCCACTTTTTGATACCACTAATTACGAATACCCTCTTCAATCCGACCATCATTGATCTAGGTGTTTTAACGAGTAAAGAGTGATTGTCAGTGTTGAAGTCGAGTTCCGCGCGTGCAATTCCGATTCCGTACGCACGATGGGCAGATGGACAACATTCGAGCAGAAACTAGACTTCGAAAACTCCCATCGTTCAACTCCATGCCTTCGTCGGACGAATCGTCCTTCACACCTTCGTCTTAATTATCAGTGCGTTGCAGATCTAGCGTCTGTGGCTCGAGTACATGTACCGGTATGACCAAACGCCCCAATAACCTTTGAATTTTAAAACCCTGAGTAATCAAATGCAAGTCCTGATATCCGAAGTGGGAGCGGTTTCTGTATTAATAAACCTTGGCCTTGCCGTCTCTCCTGTGTTATCAGGGATAGTTCAATAGCAATTTTGCAGGGGCATCCATTTTCTAGATAAGTTGGTAACCGTATACCCTATCTTTTATTTTACTTATTTATTTAAATAAAAATAAAAGATAGGGTTTAAGAAAAATAGGGAGAGCCTTGCATGAATCAATACTGTTGGGTTAGGGGCTTGCAACGGCTTTACCGTGAACCTGTATTACTCTATAGTGAAAGGTTACGGCTACTTGTGACTTTGTAATCTGATGTTCAACGATGCACTAATAATGACTGATGTTCAACGATGCACTAATAGTGACTGTGCCTTAGCGAACCACTTGCAGCAGTGGGCAACAAGGCTTATGGGCGCCTACCACGGGCACGGGTCCTTGAGGCACGTGATCCGTAGGCGAGATCGCAGCAGTCCGCGGTCTTGGGAGTAGGTAGCTGTCTGAACCGCAACAAATTCAAAGGCTTGCTTGCTGCACTGTTAACCTTTTTAAATTCACTTCTCTTTCTAGGCAGAGTTTCCATCTCGAGTCTCCGGCCTCCTATTCTTTTACGGAACCTGCAACAGATACAAACCTAGCTTTGAACATACCTGCTACCGTTTTCATATTGCTGCTCCACTAGTGCGCGACGCGCTGACGAGCCTCGCTTGCGAGTTGGTCCCATTTCCAGTAGTGTAGCATCATGCACGCTGTTGCCGTAAGTGTTACTACGATGCCGAACCCGATCCCAAGCCACAAACCTTTGACGCCCTGGTTGCACGCGAAAGCCAGCAATGCACCCAGTGGAATACCTCCTCCATAGTATCCCACCACGTTCGCAACTGCGGCTGTATACTGTTTACCTGCTCCGCGGAAAATGCCTTGCATGACCGCGTTGAGGCCGTCAGCGATCTCGAGGGGCGACCAGGCAGCCATGATCTTGGAGGCGAGGTCAATACTTTCGTCGTTGCTTAGAAACAGACGCGGAATGTGGTCACTGCGGCTGAAAAGCAGCGCCGTGAACACCAGAGATACAGCGAACGTCGTCACAAGAGCTAGGCTACTAGCCATTTTCGCCTTCTTCGGCTGGTTGGCACCCAAGCAGTTGCCAACACGAATACTGGACGCCACTGCGATTCCGTAAAACACCGTCCAGAGCATCACGTTAACGTTCATCAGCACAGAGTGTGTAGCTAGCGCAACAACGCTATTAGGCAGTACACCAGCCATAATGGATAGGATCTCGAAAGCCCAAACTTCAACGGACATCATGACCATTCCGGAGGATCCAATGCGCCAGAACAGGCCGATATGACGCCTGGCCTCCTTTAGGTTCCATCCGCTGCACCACCACTGTCGGAGCTGCTCTGGTCGCCACCAGAAGTACGGAATGAGGAGAAGAGGAAGCGTAATATTACCCAGCGATCGTGCGATGGCAATACCATTGAATCCCAGAGAGGTGTGGTAGGCGAGTGCGTATCCAGTAACGAAGTTGACGATGTTTCCAATGACCGCGATGATGACAAGTGGCTTCACGATGTTTTGCGTCTGCATCACCTTCCGTACGAGTTCATAGAGAAACAGAAACGGCAATCCAGGCAGCATGAGGCGGGAGAAATCTCGCGTCAAATACGTGACCTCTGTGTGTTGCCCAAGCCCGTTCAGAATGGGCTCTGCAAACGAGTTGACCAAGACCATGGGGACAAGAGCCACCGATAGAGACAGCACTCCGGTTTGGAAGTAGATGCCGATACTGGCGAACTCGGCCCCGTAAGCCTGGGAGCACAGAGTGTCGAGTGCAGATGCAAGGCCCAATCCAAGAGAAAGCGCCGTGACATTCAGAAGCTAAATTGTCGGAACAGCACAATGTTTGTTAGCTTCAACTTGGCCATGGACACACCCAGAAATGCACTTACCATGATGGAGATCGTAGCGGCGTCCACGTAATGCTGTGTGTCAGGAACGTCCATGTTACCGGCCAGGAGGATGGATACGAAACCGGGGAGGAACTCCAACACTGTAGTCCCCGTCTAATAGCAAAGAAGATCGACTTACAAGTTAGGCCTCAGATAGTTGATGTGACGTCTATTGAAAAAAAAAAGAACTTACCACGGTAAGACCAACTTGAACAGATTCCTTAGTTCCTCCATTGGGCGCGGATCCGGTTCATCCTGGTTGTCAACTTGAAGGCTTTCAATTGTCATGAAAGACTCGTTGATGCCACTTGAGCGTTTGCTGATGAGTTGCTCGTCCATCAGTGCGTTGGGTGGGTCGGTACTTGTGAGCGAGAAGTGAAAATGAAAAGTGACATCGAGCGAAGGCGGCGTTCGTTGCCACGGAATCGCCAACAATATTGATTGCGTCAGTGGTAAGGTCGGCCTAATGAACGAGATCACGTCGTCCAACCACTGACGTGAACATCACCGCATACAAAACTCGAATCCTTTTTTCGAGAAGCTGTACAGTATTACGCTTTCGCAGCCACCGGTTGGTTACGAGTGTGTTGCTCTCATAGACTTGATTCCAGATAGTGGTGAACTTCTTAAAAGTGAAGTTACTATGAGCAATAGCGACTGCGTACGTATATCCAAGCCTAAGCTTGTCACTCATGTACCGGTATCCCGCAGGGCTCCATCGCCGTCTAACAGCGACAGCTCTGCGCTCCATCATACTCGACGTCCACTGAAACTCAGTGCTAGGTTACATCCAATGGGTACAAGTAGTGTCTGCTGCCTGCCGCCTCCAATGCAGCAAGCACCCCACGCCTCCGCACTCGACGCCGCAATTACCGTTGGTCACCAACTTGGTGCTGTACAGTAACTCGAGGCTCGAGTCGAGCGGCAGATCGCTCAATCAGACGACCCACAGCTGGGAATAGGAGTCGGACAGGTGAATCCCGGGCTTGGTGGAGGGCAAGGGCACCGCAACAATGGCAGCAACGCCAATGTATGGGTCTGCAATGGGCTCTCAACGCACGTGTGAAGGTGTCGGCCGCGCCGCATGGTGGATCGAGCACTTTAATATGAAATACTGTAGACCGACTCGCTTTTAGAACGTTCGACCAGACTGCAACCACCGCTGATGGTGCCTCTGCCGACCCCAAATCGAGCAGGAGCGACGCAGAAACAATTCAGACCCCGACTTGGCTCATATGGCGGGCGACCAGCAAGCACTCGAAACTTTGAGTCAAAGCACAAAACCCAAAGCGCCGGAGTGTCTCTCTTCGACTTTCGACTGGAATCAAGTGCACAGCAACGTTCACATCGCGGTCTGCGTCTCTTTGCGCGAAACGACCGAGCAAAACGACCCCGGAAACAGAAGTCAGGCTCCAAAAGCTGCTTTTGCTCCACCACCAGCAACCTCCTCTTTCTCATTTGGCAAACCAACCGACTAAGAACGCCCCAACTTGTCCGACATGGCCCTTCGAGCTCGAACCACCAAGCGCGCACGTCCGCAGACGTCGCCCACTGCCAAACACGTGAGCGGCGACGACCACCTGTCCCTGTACTTCCGACAACCAGAGGCTCCGGTTCTCGTGGACAACCAGGTCCAGCACGACGAACAGCCGCGGCGGAAGCGCTCCATGGTCTCCGCTAACCTGCGGTTCTTGGAGAAGATGCCCCCGTTGCGGGACTATCAACGCGACCGTTTCGGACGCCGAGGAGGCGTCGATGGAGGGGCACCCCATGCAGACGGAGGCAGCTCGCTATGGATGCGAGCACTGGAACAGTCGATGGAAGAGACGAGCTTCGTGACCCGTGAAGCGCCGACGTGTGCGGCGTTGGTGGCACCCGTCCCGATCCCCGTGGACAACAGGAGGAATAGCAGCTTCGTACCTGTACCGGTGGCAGTGTTAGGTGCTGGGAGGGTAGGAATGCCAGCGACCTCACCAACGACAACGACGACGACGAGGTTCAGTAGTGCAGACGAGGACGCGATCCGGAGACGACGGCTCTTCGCCTTGCAAGCGGCGCGAGGCAGCGGCAAAGACGACGAGGCTCGACCGGCGACGGAAGGATTGGCCTTGTAGCTTCAAAGCTGGCTGAGCTAGAAATTTTTGTACGCTATCCCTTAGGAATGACGAGCAGCTCCCCATGACTTTCTCTCGTTGTTGACGTTGAGTCTGAAAGCTGGATAAGCTAGCTACCTAGCTAGGTCTCTGCAAACTTCAGCTGGCTGAGCGAGAGGCTGGCGACGACTGCTACTGGACGCAGTGATGCTAGCGGGAGGACTGCTAGCTGCGTGGTCACCACCTACTTGGCTGCCGCAGCTGTTGGTGTCGTCATCGATTTCGTCGCCCAGGATGCGGTCCCATTTCTCCTCGGCCGATGTGGCAAAGACATAGTTAGGTGCTAACTTGGCAACGGCTGGCTGGAGGCTACGCGGCTGCTGTGAGTGACGAGGTGGCAGATTCCAGTTCAAGCCGACGCTATTTGTTGGACTGGACTGTGGTTTTTGACCGCAACCAAACGGTGTCGGTCGGACGAGCTGCTTTTGACTGCTGGCTTCCGACAGCCGCGAGGATAACGATGAAGGGGGCGACGAGGGTCCAAATAATTTAGGTCGCTTCGCTTGCTGTGGCGGGGCATTCTCCTCATCTGTCAGGCGGTCTGCGTCGCAAATGACTGCTACTGTGTTGTGTCGGACTTCAGCGTTGCTTCCCAGACTGGTCGTGTGACCCTGATCAACCCTGCACAGCACCTCGCCTTCAAACCCGCTGCCTTTGCCATCTCGTCTTCGGTTGGCCGGGTTTCTGACGCGCTTCACGTGGTCGCGCACTGGGCGGCTCTCGAACTCCTTGAGACCCTGCGCGTTGATGTTGGATCTGTCTATCGATGCGGGAGGGTTGTGTAATGCAGCTAGCGGCTTGAAGTTTTCGCTCACCTTCGGGCTTCGGAAGTTCACAATGTGGTCGGAGGAGCCTAAGACGCTGTCGAGGTGCGTCCAGGACGATCGCGATGACGGGCGTGGCTTTTCGTATCGGACTCGTGATGTTGCGGCTCGAGACGTGTTCGTAGTGGAGACGGGATCTTCTTGTGACAAATCATCTAGCGTGTTGTCGCTAGCGGCGCCTTCCCTGTCCCGTTGACGCCGGCGGGGCAGTATCATGCCGCTGCTTTCGGAAGAAGTCGACGACTGTGTCCTGCTCGGCTTAGAATTCGAGACTGCCTGTTCTTCGAGCAAGATGGCAGCAGCGGTATCCTTCCACACATAACTTTCGTGTGTGACTGGATGAATTTGACCCGAGGCGATGGACGCAACAACGTTGTCTCGGAGCTCCACGTTGCCAAGAAAATGAAGCCCCTTGTCCACTCGCGGCAGGATGTCCTTCGAAACGTCGAGAGGGCTCAGCATTTTCAGCTTCTGTTTGATGATGATCAAGCAAAAAACACACGATTGGAAAACAATACATTTATACACTTCGCAAACATTGAAGTCCAAGGACTGTTAAGACTTACCGCATCACGAGGATCGAAGACAAGCTGGTGGCGGTATGTGAGAATCGCCGAGTAGAACTGCTCTGCAAAATCTTCGGGCATCGATGATCCCTTTTTCTGCTGCAATGCTTTCAAAACCTAAAAAAAATGCCAGTCTCCATGTCAGTAAGACGGCCTCACGCACGTCACGATGAAGCATATCTTACCTCGGTCGATGTCTTGTATTCACTCACGAGCTTGTAGGCTGTAATAATGCCGATGCCATGAATGGACGGACAGTAGTCGCATCCAGCAAGCACACACAGCTGAATAAACTGCTCATCACAACACAACAGATCAGCGTTAGCCAGCAAGTCCAAACTACGCCAAAACTGCCAAACTACCAACCATCTCGTCCGTCCATCCAACGAACGACAGCTGTTCATTGGCGCCCAGACTTCTCCGCTTGAGTTCACTGCCCCATCCATCCGGACTCAACTTGAACAGCACCGTCTTGACTCCGTACGGCACACAGTCCGAGTCGTCTGAGATCACCACGTCCACAATCTTCTGCCTCGACAGAAATGCCAGCTGAGCGTCGGCCTCGTACGGCGCGACGTAGAATGTGACGTTCATCCGTCGCAGCACCGCGATGAGTCTCATGACCATCTCATTGGTCACCGACACAGCTCTCGTACAGGCCGAGAAGACAGCACGGCCGTCTTGACCCCCCTCTTCCTCCTGCAGCAGCTTCTTAGCCTTGAGTTTCCATCCCGCACGAGATCTAGTTGAAAAAAAGTAGCCTAATTTTTAGTCAACTGCATTTAAATTTTAGTCATAAGTTTATCAGGCCAACCTGCCACGAGCAATGTTCTCCTGGGCCTTGGCTGGTAGTGGAGCTCCATCAAACACCAGAACGGGCGTAATATCGTGCTCTTGTAGCTGTTTTATCCGCTGGATGCTGAAGTTCAGGTACCTGTCACAGATGCAGTTGCACTTTTTAGCACTAATTCAAGGGTGAAGTCACTAAAACGGAGATTAATTCGTTCCGCACGCGTCGGTCGGTCGGCCCAAAACGAGGTCCACGGGGCAGCCGTAAGCGCCTTTGTAGAGCCAGCCAGAGGCGTCCACGCCCACGGTCTTCCCTGTGTACTTGGACACGTGTACCTGGTCCGTAACGCTCTTGAGCACCGGCAGAAGGCCCTGCACTCCCATCGCTAAAGCTTAGCTGCGGTCTTTGGGCGGCGACGTTGAATTTGAATTTGGCGCCAGAAATGAAGATAGTGATTGGCGAAAAAAGAAGACAACCATCACTCTTGACTGATGATAAGTGGATGAAAAGAAATATTTTGATTATTGTTTTGGCCAATAGGACGAGTATGCGACGTGTGACGAGTCTTTGCTGCTGTTGATGCGTGTCTATGACGAATCCTACAGTACAGTGTAGTTGTCTTTTTTGTAGCGGGCGCACTTGGTTCACTTCGAGTTCCACCAGCTACTGCACTTATGCCTCTTACACTCACCCAGGTCCAGCGCAACTCGCGCAGTTTGTATCGCTGCATTCTGCGCGAGAGCCGCCAATTGGAGTCCAACACTCGCGAGTTTTACCGCCGCTTTGCGCGATCCGTGCAGGTAACGAGAGGATACTACATGTAGACGAAGCTTGTGTCTTGAGAGCAACTGGATTAACGCTTCTTGCTGCTGCTGCTGCTGCAGGGCTTCCCGAGCCACGCTGACGACACAAACCCGACGGCCATTCAGGATCACATTCGTCGCGTGGAGCAGGACATCCACTGCGTGCTGCTCGACCACGGACTGCACTCGTCATAGACTACTCAAGAAGAGAGAGAGAGAGAGAGAGGATCGATGTATATAATACAACCTGCCACGCATGGTGCAGTTCTACTTTTTTGATCAGATTCGCTAGCTTGATCCGTTCGCGGTGGACTGATTTGCTGAAGTATTGTTGGCAGTGACAGAAGTAGCAACAGCAGTAGCAACAGTAGCAACTGCAGTCTTTGGCCGCGAGGGCTTCTTGGGTGGCTTGCCCTTGCCTGAACGTTCGGGCCACTTCTCCTCGCAGAATGAACGTGCAGCGTCCAAGTACGCCTTCCAAGCCTCTCGGCCTTGGGCGTCGTAGATGCGGGGAGGCAATTCGTCCCGACGGAGAGCGTTCTTGATGACAGCGATGTTGGCGTGCAGGTCTCGGTCCAAGATCACTACATCCTTCTCCAGCAGCGGCATCTTTGAGGGGTGTCTGATTGCCCCCACGAAGAACACTGCCACCATCGGAAGCTCAGCGTTCTCCAGCAACAACCCGCAGTCGTCCATGATATGTTGCAGTCGCTGCTGAGCATTCAACACTTCCAGATAGTATGTGTACGTCTTGGCCAGCTGCTTGAGAAGCTTGTCGACTGGTCGATCCTCTCCTGGTAGCTGAGTCTGGGTCATCGCGTCGGCACCTGCTCTTCCAAACTCAACGCCCTCCTCTGAGTCCAAAACCTCTTGGAGCCGGTTACGAAGCACTTTGCCTCGCGCGTGAAGCACGTTGCCAAGCATAATACCAATCACGTCGTGCTCCTCCTTGCAAGCCAACACCCATGACCCCACCTCCTTCAACCTCCCGTACGCCGCATTCTCCTGAAGCAGCGCGATGTAAAACCGCCAGTACTTCAGGCGATAGTAGTCGTACTTCATCTGTCGCTGATTCAGCTCCTCAAACTTCTTGGCTGTCGGAATGTACTCCGAAAACCAGATTGCTACAATCTGAGGCCGCCTTTTGTCGAAAATTGGAGCCATTTCCTTCAGGGCCCGTGCAGCCGCGGCAGACGGACCTTCCACCTTTTCTTCACGTCGACGATCTTGCACAGCAACTAGCAGTGCATTAATGCTGTCGCCCTTGTACACGCTCTGCTCGAGGGCGGAGTGGAATGTCGATAACCAATAGACTATCCGCGCCAGGACATAGCGCGATGGGTGGAAGTACCGGTCTTCATCTGGAATTGACTCCAGGGCATCGATAATGTTCAGCGCAAGCCAGCCTCGCGCAAGAGTGACGTTCAATTCACGAATGGAGTCGTCACTGTCGGCATCCGTTAACAACGCTAGAATCTCATCCTTTTTGGCAGAGCTGGCGCTTGTGGTGTCACTGGGTTTAGCAGTCTTTGGACTGGTTCTTTTTGCAGTATCATCAGAGGTGGCCGACGCAACGTCTTCCTGACTGCTGTTCTTCTCATCGGTTGCTTTGGGAGAAGCGGAGTCGACGCTATCATCGTCATCTTCCTCCTCTTCCTCTTCGTAAAAGTGGCTGCAAACCAAACGCAGCGCCGACACTGACGGCGAGTCGCTGATTGTGAGCTCTATCCGCAACGCTTGAAGTGAATAAAAAGCATGAACGAGCGCGTGCTCTCTGTCTCCCTCTTCACGAGCTGACTCCGCCTTAGAAAAGAAGTCTGCCATTTCTTTTGCAGTTGATAGTGCCTCTGGGTCCGACCGTTCCTGTTGGCGAAGCTCGCACCAACGTCTTTTCTTCAGAGTTTTGCCGATCATGTATTGCAGGCGAAAGTGATCTTCGTGCGCATCCTCATTGGACTCGCAAATCTCCAACCCCCTTCGGAAATATCCTAGCGTTTTGCGGATTAAACGCGAGTACACCTCGCGCGGAAACAGGGCAAGGTTCACCTCCTTCATCAGAGAGAACTCTTGCGCAACATTATACAGCAATAAGCCGCACTCTTCGTCGCACTCGATAATTTTGCTTCGTAAATCATCCAGCTCTCCGTCAAACACATTTTCTTCATCCTCGACATCTTCATCAGCTTTGCGTTGTAGTTTCAACTCGTGTTTCTTAGCAGCCTCTTCTGCCAGTCGCGCAGCCATTTCGAAGCATCGTCGAGCAAACTCAATCACTTGAACGATATACACCATGGCATACTCTTCGATGGGGACTTGGCTTTGAGGATGTTGGTCCTGGGCATTGCTCTCTTTGGTCTCTTCCTTAGAATCCTTCGAAGTCGAGGCCTTGTTGCCAGCTTTGTGTCCGTCGGTATCTTTACCTTGCCACTCTTTTATTTTCTTGAACAAATTCCACCCCAAAACGACATTTTGGACTGAAAGCATGTCGGGGTTACTTTGAATGTTTTCATCCGGTAGCTGGTCTGGGTCCTTGGCAAGTATCTTGGTTGTATACCACCGGAAAGCTCGAACTCTTAGTTTTCTCCCGAGCACAGCCGCAAATGCATCTGTAGCAGCGTGATACAGTTCCTTCATCGTCTTCCCCAAACGAATCCAAGAGTCAACTCGGTCGGGATGATAGTACAAGACATCTTTCGTCAAGAACTCCACCCGCTCTCGCACATGCTGCTCCATCTCCATTAACTCACCAAGGTTTCCTCGTCGTTTCACTCGTCCAAGAATGAAATTCGCGCCCAACAAATACCACAAATGGCCCAAGCAAACTTCATCCAGTGATTTTGTCGTGGTGCTGTCAGTATTAAGTGGAAACGGTAGTATGTCTTCTTCCTGCAGCAGACCACTCGGAGCTAGGTACGCTTCTAACCGCGGAGAGACAGTAGCCGGTTGTACAGAGAGAGCAGCAAAACTGGAGTCAGAGAGAGCATCCCGTACTGCATAGAGTAACTTGAGCCGTTCTTTCTTCTGGCCGTTGTTTTTAGGCTTTGTGGCCAAAAGTATCGGCACAGCAAAGCGAGCCAACCGCATTGCATCCTCGTGTTTGACAGATTGTTGTGCGCTTTGGAGTGATGCAAAGGTGGTCCCTGTTTTGTGATCTTCGCACCCAGGCAGAATTTGCACGTCGTACAAACAACGGTAGCACTGGCAGACCTCCATCTGAAAATGATATTCAGCCTTTTCCTCGTCCTCATTGCCGTTGTCCTCTTCACCACTGTCCTCATCCGATTTCTTCGAGGATTTTTCTTCGTCCCGGATACTTGCTTTTTGTTTTACAAACTTGCTCAATAGCACTGTACTTGCCTCGAGAAAGCACGAGCTCCCGCGAGAATCTCCAGAAACAATCTCAGAAAAGTACGTTAAACCGCAGATACCATGCTGTCCAAGTCTCTCGTGGAGGAGATGTATCAACTCGACTAATTGAATCGGCAACGTAGTTGGGTCCGGTCGACAAAAACTTTCGTACAACTGCAAGAATAAGATGGCCCCATTGCCAAAAAGTTGCTTTGGGGTCTTGCCATCGCTCCGTGTCATAGTTTGTTCCTCCTCCTTCATCAACGTGCAGCACAACGTCATTAGAGCAGACCGTTTCGACAGTGGAAATGACAGGGCAATCTCTATATCGTCGCGGAAGGCCCGATTCAAAAAGCGTAGTAGCTCTACAAGAACCACTCGAATGCGATCACGACGTGGTTGCTTTCTCTTGACTTGATGAGGCACTAGTGTGAACAAATTCCGGAACTCCTCACCCGATAGAGACCGAATAACGTACAACAGTCGAGCCATGGCATCCACTCCGATCATTCGTTGCGTACTGGCACTACCTTCGCTTAATCCAGGGGTCTTATCTTTATCAACTTGCAACGCAACATGTACCATCGATAGAACATCGTTAGGAGAATCGAAGCGTAACAATATTGATGGCTTCAAACATTTCACGCACAGTCCGCGCAGCAACAGTCTGTGATCAGGATTTGCTAGACGCTCACAGTAGTTTTGGGTAAGCTGGGCTAGCAAGAAGCCCATTGCGGCGAGAGCGTTCGTACATGCTTCATCTGGCGAATCTTCACTTGAACTGGGCTCTTTCTTCATAGCCAAAAACTCAATCACATAGTAAAGAGTCGTCAGCAAAAGCAAGACTGTGTCTTCGTCCGAAAACTTCGAGCTCTGCCCAAGCGATTGTAGCACCATTTCAAACAATTTTTTGTTGCTTTCACCACGTGCCGGAGGTTCATCTTCGTCAACCTCAAACTCGTTCAGGAAGTCTATCATCCGTGGCGCTTGATTACAAGGGAAGAAGTGTCCTAATAAAATGAACACAACATGATCGTGATCTCCAGCTTCGAACAAGCGCTGAGCTTCGGAGCACACGTCAGAAAAGCACAATCCGGATATTTTCTCGTCCAAGTTCTCCAAAGTAATTTCGCCGCCGGCTTTTTGATTTGGCAGGTTAACTCGAAAGTTTTCATCCACGCTTTGATCGTCTTCATTGGGCGCAAGAAGCCTATATCTGCATTTGCTGAAATAGTGTTGCGCCATCTGAGGGTTCCCGCAACGCTCGTACATACGCGCTATGAGCCAAAGCAAGCGCAGGAACTGACCTCCTGTTGGGTAGCACAAAGCGTCCTCCGAGTCCTCTAACCAACCAAACTGAAACAGAAGCTTTTGGGCCTGGGCTAACTGGATCTCCACTAGTCTTCTCATCGTACGTCTCTTTTTCCCACGGACGGGCTGTTGCAGAAGCATATCGAAATGTAGCTCCAGTAGAAAAAGCTGAGCACCAAGTGATAATCCATTCCCCTCGAAACGACTGCTTCGGACAAGCGAGTGGTCCGCAACATTAATGACACTGCGCTGCGTTGGTGTCGCCGCTTTGGTGACATCCAGGTCTCCATTTAGGGCTCTTTCCAGCCACGTGGACACTCTGTGGATACCTTCATCATCACTTCCCAGTTTTAAGTGCGACCATTGGCCGCATTGGTTGAGGTAGTGCCGCATCCAGTCCATTATCCCTCCACCAGCACTTTCACTGATAAATGACGAAATTTGCCTTCCCGTCACGCTCTCTACTCGAGGTGCCACCGCGCGCGCTACCTGGTCATGTGACGGAGTCTGCGAAGATAGCGGCTCAGTATTACTCGCAGATCCTACTGTAGGCGACGTGAATGCAAACGACGCTGTTTTCGATAGAGTCGCCTTGCTTGCATCTGAGATGCAGAATTCCGCGTCGATCAGTTCAACATTCAAAGGCGGCAGCCACTCAATCGAGACGGATTCCGGCGTCGATTCCCTGTCTTCTTTCCCAATGGATGTTGGGAGGAAAGCCCCCAAGCGATACGCCAAGTCCTTTTCCCGGGCTTTCCTGACTGCCGCAGCATGCTCTTCTCGCAGTCGTTCCTCGTGCCGGCGCGACTTTCGTCTCCTGGGCTGAGTCTCCATCACTTCGCTAGCGTGGATGCCGCTGTCTTGAGTATCGTTATCCGAGATTCCAGTATACAGTGGCGTCTCCAAGGCAGCAGATACCTTCGCTACCTCTTTAAGTTTCGCGCGCTTCGCTGGAGGTCCGTCGTCCTGAGTCTGCTGCTCCGCATCATCCTTCTCCTCTTTAGCAGCAGCAATCCTGTCAAAAATACCTTCCACTATGTCTTTCTCCTCCTCCATCTTCTCCTCCTCCTGTTCGTCATACCCGACGTGGATCTGCACCTCCGTCCGCCTCACATCTGCCTGTTCATGTCTGTTACTGTCTTCAAACGCTTCCAGGAGCACCTTTCCCAGTGCACTCCACGACGGCTCTTGCAGCGTGTATCTCCTCGTCTGCATCCTAATCTTCTCGTCGCTCGTTCTCTGCTCCTGCAGCGCTTTGCGTCGCTTCACTTCACGCTCCGAGATCTCGTGCAGATGCTGCAGTCTCTTGCTCGCTCGCTTCAGCAGCTTCACGTCTCTCGGCGTCGCTCTCATCCTCTTCTCCACTTTGTCAATATTGTCAAAATTGTCAATAATTTTCACGGACGCGCACTGCGGGTCCTTCTGTCGAATATACTGCGCCACGCGCTCGTACTCGGCCACATCGCCGACCTCGTGCAGCACTTGGGCCAGCGTCTCCACTAGCGGCCAGTACGTGGCGTCCACTTTCAGTCCCTCCTCCAGCGTCCTCCGCGCGAGCCACAGCTTGCCCGTCTCCACGGCCGTCGTGGCCATCTGGTACCAGACCACGACGTCCGTGGCATCCAGCGCCAGCGCCGACGCGAAGTACTCGAGTGCGTCCTCGAAAGATTGCGCCTCCAACTCCATCGTGGCCAGGTTCTTGTGGCACAGATATTCCAGACGACGGCTCACGCGCACGTCGCCGCTCAGCAGCTGCAGGTACGCAGCCTTGGCCTGCTCCGTTTGCTGCCGCTGCTGGCAGCGCAGCGCCTGCTCGTACGTGGCGGCATTGTCGGCGTCCTGCGCCTCCTCAGTCGCCCGCTCCTGCGCCAAGTCGTCTCGGGCGTCGCCTCCTGCAACGTTCAACGCCGCCCACGACGACATCACTAACTGTCGAAAATGATATTTGATGTGGTGGACACAAAGCAAGTGCTGTCGACGAAAATGTGTCAAAAAGTAAAAACAAAAGTGATGTTGCTTACACGAACTTCTTAATTGTTCAGTTTTTATTGACAGGTCATGACCAGGAAGCGTCGAAATGGCCACGCGCACCGCCGCCGCTCGTTCTCGGAGAACGACGTGTCTACGCGAGTGAAGCGAGTAAATCACCATAAAGAGGAGTGTCTCGTCTCCATGTCGTCGAAAGCTGGCGCTTCGCCCGAGACTGTGGCGCATTTCCAGGCGCTTCAAAGTTCCTCGAGTTCCGCGGCGCTGGCGGACGTGTTCGAGTGGCTGGGGGACGCCGTCCTGGGCGAAATTGTGGGGCGCTGTCTCTTGTCGCAGTTACACCAGGCGCCACTAAGTGCGAGGGTCTTCCGCAACTTAAGGCTGGCGGTGGTGACCAACCGCAACTTAGCGCAAGTTTTCGACGCCATGGGGTACGCTGCAGTGCGTCGTCGCAGCCTCACGGACGACCGCGTCCCAGCAGGACGGAGGCAGGTCAAAATGAAGCAGAGAGCCGACGTCGTGGAGGCTGTGGTGGGCGAGCTGGTGCTTAAGTTGCATCAACAGAAGACCGATATTGACGGCTACAGAGCTCATTTGGACGTCGTGCTGGCCACGATGCTGCACGTCCACTTTGCAGACAGATCCAAGGCCGCAGAGCAGAAGGGCGAGACGATGCTGGCGGCCAGAGGCCCGTTGAGTGTCGCGTTCAACCCGTTCGCGTGTCTGCCGGAGGAACAACTGGACGAGAATACGGGAGAGTTGGTCGTGACGGACGGAGTTTTTGACGACGAGGAAGGAGGAGAAGAGAGGTCGGCTGCAGATCTGATAGACGAGTATAAAGCTGGTGAAGAGAAGGAGAAGAAGACGGGCGTGGCCACCCCTCATCATCACTTTGTGGCTGTTACCAAGAGTACTACTTGTACTTCTACTGGGGACGATGCAGAAGGTTTGGAGAAGACGTCGGTTGCGCATCGTGTCAAGCTGGCCATGATGCTGGTGGATGAAGAGCATATATTGCGGACTTCGGGGGAGATCTTCGAGGTGTTCAAGATTTACGGCATGGCGGTGCTCTCCGAGAGGATGAGTCTTTCGTTGGCGTTGCCGCATGTGTCTCCACTACTGGGTTCTCATCAGCCGACCAAACGCTCGGACATTGTTACTCCAGCCAGACTCACGCGTCAGAGGCAGATCGCACTCTCCGTGGCGAATCTCGCAGCGTGTGCGACTTTGCTGGGGGTTGCGGAGTCAGGTGCACGCCGAGAAGACAACAATGAAGGTGAAGAGGAAGCTGCTGCGCGGCAAGTGCAAGAGCAGCATGGACTCGCGAATACTCTTCGTGCTTTTGTGGGCTTCCACAGCGCCGTCGCTACCACGTCGACCTCAGCAAACCGCCGGAGCAATGTGCTGGTGGACGCTATTTGTACGGCACTGTATGATGCTGCTTGTCGCAGTCAAAGCGAGTTCAGAGCTTCTGCATTGCGGGCTTCAAAGATCCCCGAGAGAGAACCACTCATGGCCATGAATCGAGCAGTAGGCGAAGCACGAATGTTCATGAACAGCAAGACGTGTGACGATTTGCACGCACGTGGAGAGAGGCCAATGTCAGACGCAGCTTTGGAGCGTGAGCGAAATCGAAAGTCGTCTCTGTTGCTGCGGCAGTGCGACTCCAATCAGCTGGAGGACCTGTTCGAGACTCTCAACAAGGAGCAAGAAGCGCAGCGGAAGCAAAGTGAAGCCGCTTCTGTGTCTCAGACGCAGCGGAAGAAGAAAACCAAGAAGAAAAAGCCGGCTGACAGCTTCGCCGCCACAGCTGGGTGTATCACTCGGAATCTCGAGCGCTTCCTTCATCGCCGCTTCCTCTTCTGCCTCGAAGAGATTGTGGTACTGTTTGCACAGCACAAAACGGAAGCATGTCGAGCGCAGATCGCCAGGTTTGAGCACGACCTCGAGCCGTGCGCAAACCAGCCCCACTTCCGAAAGTGGGAGGTCTCGACCAGTACGTTGACGTTGGCGATGCGTGACAGCTTCTTCAGGATGTTGCTGCACGACATTTGCCAGTTCCACGCCATCATTTCGTCCAGCAGGAACACGCGGGATGGAACTCGGATCACGCAGCTTCGGCTACCGCTCCATTACACGTGGGCAAACATTGACACTCGCGTCACCACGGAGCAACAGGCTCGCAGCTAAGTGTCGATTCAGGTTTTGTGCTTGAGTTCAAAGCTGCTGCTGGAGTTATTGGGCTGGTCGGTAACATGCGTATGGGGTGTTTTGCCAGGATTTGCCCTCGCACGGGAGGTTCAGTAATAAAACCTTGTGGAGTGAATTCTCGAAGTTGTGCTGCCTTCGCGAGCATCACCTCAGCGTGTTCTACCGTGTGTGGATCAGGCCGAGTAAGAGGTGACAAGACAGTCTGCAGAACCAGCGGACGTTTGCCCAAAGCTCGACACACTCGAGCCTCCATGACGTGAGCTTGAGCTGCTGGTGTTCTGGCGTGTCGAATACGTGACGCTCCCTTCTCCTGGTAGACTCGGTCGCGTTGCTTTTGGAGGAAGTCGGCGCCCTTGTCTCGCCCAATGTGGAATTCCAGAGGATTGTCAAGTGCGGCAGCTACGCCACGTGATCGCTTCTGTTTGCTCCATGGGCTGTCGTTCTGGAACGTCAACGTAGCTGGAGCTGACTCGGATCGACTGAGGCTGACGTTGTTGCGCGGGCTTCCGGTTCCAGCTCGAGGTTGCCGTCTAGTAGCAGCGCACGGGTTGGGTGTGTGTTGCTGTTGGACGCTGCTTGAAACTGGTGCTGCTGTCTCGATTTGCGGGAGTGTTTCCATTGATAAGGATGCCGTTTCTTCGAGATCGAGCGGTGCTTTAATGTCCTCACTCAGTCGGGTGGAGTGGGGTTGTTCAGTAAGAACAAACACTGAAGGAAGCGTTTTCGGTGATCTTAGAAGAGGGTCATGCTCCTGTTGCTCCTGCGGTCGAGATTGTTCGGGTGATGTCGCGTCCTGTCGATCACTTGGAAGCAGAAGAAAAGAGGCGTCGTCCAGGTCTTGCCACCAAGCTTTCCGATCAGTTCGCTTTCGAGGGAACGCTTGACCAGGTCTGGTTCGTTGCAGGTGGCGATTGAGCGGAACAGGCTGATGTGACGGAGGCGTAGCGCTTGGCAATCGGAGTGGACTATCCGGATTGTCTCCGTCCTCCATGTCGCTCGTGGCTTTGTTGTCTGGGATGTTGTCGACAACGCGTGGTGTGACCACACGCTCCGCAGATCCGTTCACTTTCTCTTCATCAACTGCGGCTGAAAGTCCTCTAAACCCCACGATGAGGTCGCAGAAATCGTCTTGGACTTGAGCACTACCTCCAGCAAATCTGCGCACAACGATCGTGTTAGCGGTACAATAAAACGTGGAGAGAGGCGATAGCACCGGCAATGAGCATACAAACGAGCGAGAGGTTCCATCGCTTTGTCCAGCTGCACGTGTCGCCGTTGCCACATTCGATCCAGTCGCTTCAGTGCGAAGACCGCGTCATCCAAGTCTAAAATGCGGCACATTTCGAAGATAAAAGCTGGTTGCTGGTACTTTGACAGCACGCGGAACACCAAACTGGTACGCGCATATTTCGCGAACCCATTGACGTATCTGAGAAACTCGAGCAGCTTTTGAACCTCGGGGAACAATGCCAGCACACCAACTACGTCGCTCAAGGGCAATGCGTCGCCAAGAGCCTCTCGGATCACATCTCGCAAGACCAGGAAATGGTCGTCGAGAGTGAACATGCACACCACATTCGCCACTCGATCCAGCAGCTCCGTGGTCTGTTCCAGACTCTTCTCGCCTGCCTCACAATACTCAGCCATCAGACGCAGAAAGAACCACAGCGGCTCGCTTTTCAACAAGCGAAGGAGCGGCATGTGATACTTCGAATCAACCAAACCGACGACGCGGCAGAATGAAGGACTTATGGGCTCACAACTCGCAGTACAAATCGCCGCGCAGAATGCCCCCACTACACTCTTGGGCATTTGAACGAGTCTGGACAGGACCAGAGCGCGCTCGCGAATGCTCAGCTGCAGGAAAAGAGTTACGAGACTCACTCGGATGTGGATCTGCAACGGGCTGAGCAGCAGGACAAACAGCCGCAGCGACTCGTTGTCTTCGAGGTTGGACGCTACTTCTGCAAGACTTTGAACATCACTAACCGCGTTCAAGGCTCGAAGCTGCTCGACCAAAGATGACCGAACTCCCCATGATATTCGGTGGAACAGCGCAACCAGTGCATGCATCAGTTCTGGTGGCACCCGAGTCGAGTAGCTGATGATGCGTAGCAGAACTCCCTTCTCGGGACGGTCCACAAGCATTTCGAAGAGGAGAGTCCGGATGTGGACGGGCAATTCAGCCGCAAAAATCACGAGCTCTCGACTGGATGCCTGGTTCACCATGTCCACTGCTACCGTAACGAAGACCTTGAGCTGCTTCGCACTGACGTACTGCGATCCCATCAACTTGGCGAACGTTTTGTACTCCACCTTCGCGAGCATCAGCAGTAGCTGGAAGAAGGCGTCCAGTGCTTCTGTTGGCCACGCTGACATTTTAGTCAAGATACGACAGTTTGCATCGCTTGGCATGCTCAGCATGAGGCGCGTCAAGGCGACTTGCTCGGGCATCTTCTGTGTGCGTAGGAAGAAAAGCAGACAATCATACTCTGCGAACGGGATGACACGTAGAAGGCGAAGAACTTTGTGGCGCGCGAGGTCACATTCGCAAAGGTAAAGCAAAACCTTCGCGTGAATTTCGGAAGAAGACGAAGGAGAAGGAATGGCGTCTCCTTCCGTCTGTGTTTCGGGGTGAGTGACGAGGATATCGCGACACAGTAGCGACTTGTCTTTCTTGTCGAGGCTGGCTAGCATTTGGAGAACCGTCGTGACCTTATCGGCACCGGAAGTGGCGCTGGCGGTGGCATGCAGACGGAGTAGTGTGTCGTACAGCGGCAGTGTTTCCTCGCCCGGCATCTCTTCGACTAACTTCACGAGCGTCTCTCGCCAATCAAGCTGAATGGCAAGGAATAAGCGAAGAAAAGGTTGGAGACATGGAAGCTCTACGATCTCTAGACCCCGGCCAAGCACCACCAAGTCCTCCGCTGAATGAACAACCACACCATACATCACTTGCTGAGCCATTTCACTCGGCAAAGTCGACAACTTTTGGATCACAAGGTCTGGAGAGTTGAGACGAGCATACAGGAAGAGCTTCAGTAAGAAGTAGTTCCCTCTGATGTGAGATTGGTGCGCGAATGCGTCCTCTGGGTCTTCTTCTTCTTCCTCCTCTTGGCCAGGTGCCTCCGTGTTTAAAGGTGAACTCGATGTTGCGACCATGAGATCCAGAAACCGGAGCTGACTTGGAGTCGAGAAAGTGAGGAACAGCAGCAGAAACTCAACTTTCTTCCGCCCGAAGCTGAACAGCGTGGTCACGAACACTTCAATCGCGTTAGCCTCGGCGGGAGCTAGAGCGTCCAGCATCTTCAACAAGTCATTTTTCGGGAAGAACGGCAGTCCGCGCTTCACTACGAGGTGAATCATCTTCTCGCTGTTGAATTTCGTGAAGAGAGTGATCAAGATGATGGTCGGGAACTCTTCCAACAGCAGCGAGAGTTCGCGACGGACTGCTACATCCAGATCCAACAGTTTGGCTGCAGATATCCCCGTGGTTTCGTAAAACCTACCCAGCTTCTTTAAAGTGCTTGTCGTCGAGGACAAGGAGCCACTGTTAGTTGAAGCTGCCAGGAGCTTGTGGACTGCATCGATCAAAGCGAGTCTCTTGGAGGTATCAAGTGGTCGGACCAGCTCAAGCCACGTGAGCATGCAGTGCTCGCGGATCGCTCTGTTCACGAAATTCACGGCACTCTCGTAGCCAGGTCCGTGTATCATCTCCCCATCAACTTCGTCCTCGCCCTCTCGACTCGTAGCAACTACGGCGTGATCCAGTTCATCCAGCCAATTGATCCATTCTCGAAGCTCTGGCAGGTTCTCGGCGAATAGGTCGAGGAACTCTTTCTGGACCTTGAACGGCATCGTCTGGGCCACGACGCAGTACGTGACAGCTCGTGATAGACCCAGAGTCTGGTAAATTTTAGTGAGGAGATGCCGGTCTCTGCTATCTGCGAAGGAGGCGTAAAAGTGCAAGAGTTGTTTCGTCACAGCGCTGCCACTAGGACCAGCAGTACCAGGAGCCCCGAGACTACCGAGGTGACTACTGCGTAGTGGACGCTGACGGTCGTGGGCTGCGATATAGTGGTGCATGCGGATGAGATCCTGCAGATAGTGCTCCACGTCGTCCGTGGGGTCGAATTGATGCGAGAACCACGACGTCATGTTGGAGAGTGAAGACGTGGACTGCATGGCGCCTAAGATGTCGGCTAGCTGAACTTGTTGCGGCAGTCGGAAGCGACCACCCACCATAACACGCAGCTCCTCAGCACTTGACGACTTGTCCAGCCCCAGCAGCAGCAAGATGCGCTCGGGAGGCGGCATGGACGCCGTATGATCATTGAGCGCCATTGCCAACTAGCGTGTCAGGCTTGGCACTACAGTTCACTTGAAATAGCTTTCGCGGAGTCGCTCTCCATCAGATGGATGCACGACTTGACGCTTCTGGACTAGTTTTGAACTAACGACAACACTAACGCCGAAGGCCACACGATGGATATCGATCTCATTCAGCAAATTTCCATCGGTTGGTCAAGTGGAACAGAGCGAGCTTTTGCTTGCTTGTGCCGCAGTTGACGATGTTTTTCTCGCGGGGTCGATCGAAAAGTTCGCTGCGAGCGGATGCAGCAGAAGCGGAATTGGCAACGTTACGTGAAAAAATACAGGCAATGAAAGTTGCTACTGCGTCTGCTACACGGCCAACAGAAAGTACGAGTCCTCCTAGACCCAAGTCAGCGAGCTGTATTCGAGCAGATGCAGCAGAAGCGGAGCTGGCCAGACTACGCGAGCAAATGGGCGGGAAATTCAAGAAGAAATTCTTGAAGGTCACCTGCAAAATTGGTTGGTGCAGTCACGATGGCGAGTGCCCTTCGGCTGATGAGGATGATCTCGAGTTTATGAAAAGAAAACTGGCAGAACTGGAGCGCAAGTTGGAGCAAATGCAGTACTTTAGCATGATTCGAAACGAAATGGAGCGAAAAATCGAGAAACGTGTCAAAGAAATACGGCTGGAGTATGCTAAGGCGAGTACGCTTGATCTCGTGATAGTGATGGACTGTACTGGGTCAATGGGTTCATGGATTAAAGAAGCCAAGTCTGCGATCGTCTCGATCATTAACAACGTGAAGCGGGACTATCGCACAGCTGACGTTCGGGTGGGATTTGTTGCTTACCGTGACTTTTGTGACGGTGATAAACGCCTGCAGATCCGAACGTTGACGACTGATGTGGTAGCTGTGCGAAAGTTCATTTCGTCACTCGAGGCATTTGGTGGCAGAGATACGCCCGAGGACATTCCAGGTGGGCTTGCAGCTGCTTTAGAAATGCCGTTTGAAGCAGAAGCGAAGCGCATCGTACTTGTTGGTGATGCGCCGTGCCATGGAAGCAGATTTAACAATGGTGGTGATGATATGGCGTATCGCGTTCAGATCGAGCAAAGTCCCAATATTTGCGCTCAAATGAGAGAAATGGCAACGCGAGGCATTGATTTCACCTTCATCGAGGTTCGACCAAAGCACACGGCAAAAATAGTGGCGATCCTCGAGGAACAATTTGATGCTGGAGAAAGCTATGATGGATTTGGTCGAACATTTGAAAGAGTATCTCTGGAGGATGCAGGAGATGCAGCTCGTTTTGCGAACGTTGTTCGGTCTTCCGCGAGTGCTTCAATTTCAACGAGCAAGGAACGAAGCGTTGTTGCCAGCTCGAAAACTGCTCTGGGGGATCCTATCTGCCACTACAACGCAGCAAATGGTCGACCAACTGCTGCGTTATCCCACGTGCTGAAAGGAGACGACGAAGAAGAGAAAAAGTCACCTGAAGAGATGGCAATTGTTGCGCCACCCAAGGTAAAGCCACTCGACTGGAGCGAAGTCTATCGCTCTCCTGACATCGCTGCTATCCGCCATTCGCTTCATTTCAAACCTGATGAACTTGTTGATTGGAAGGATTTGGATTTAAAGCACACGCAGCAAGACACGACGATCCTCTCGACTCGAAGCTGTTTTTCCAAGGGAGCAATGAGATCGGCCCATGCGCTGTACGATTGTAACATGGAGAAATCTCTCGTGGCGAAGTTCTACTTCGGAGAAGCGGCTCGTATGTCTTCGTCACCCGAGAAGTCAATGCTGAACGATGTATAGACGCAGCTTGTGGCCAAACGTCTTGCTACAGAGTTTTCACTGTCCGAAAACGTAGAGAAGACGGTGGATTTCATCTTCACGTGCTGGTACGAGATCAAGAACCCCCTTGAAGCAGATTTGAGTGCTTCAATGTCGATGTTTACTGCAGAACCTTATATTGATGGGGAATACAAGAAGTACAACAACAACAACGGCTGGATCAGAGACGACGGGCAGAATCTGAGCGAGACGGCTCAGGCGTTCAGCCATTTCACGTGGCAGAAGACTTTTGGCCAGCTGATGGTGGTCGATCTCCAAGGTGTCGGATGCATCTTCACAGACCCGCAGATCCATTCGAAGAACGGGAAGTTTGGATGCGGGAACCTGTCAGATGATGGGATAGCAGCGTTTTTTGCCACTCACGAGTGCAACGCTGTATGCAGAGCTCTAGCGCTGAAACCAGTTAAACCTACCGAGTCCGAGACAAAGGTTATTGCTGCGCCCGCCAGTACGGAAGAATGTACTTCGAAAAGAGCGAAAGACATGTCGATGACGTGCAGTTGTCCTCTCTGCGGTAGTATCACGACGGTGTTACACAGGGATTTCATTGCAGCATACCGAGAAGGACGTGAAGTGTACTGTGAGTCATGCGTCACCAAAAACCAACGGACGGTGCGCCGGAAATGCCAGTATGCAAGAAGAAATTTGGCTTTTCGCCTTCCTGGTACTCGATGAAAGGCATGGAACCACCAGCAAGTTGCAAGAGCTGCGATGGCAAATAAGTAACCAAGTAACCTGATTTCAAGCACTAGCCAACACGAGGACATTTTAAGGAGCAGAGTAAGCAGATGTTGGTGAGTAGGTGCAACTTCATGTTTTGAGTATTCCTTAACCGGACAATCAACTTCTTTATCGACTTCCGAGTGTGCAAGCCTCGACATCTACCGTGAAATGGTACGGTCGGTTCGATTTGTTTACCAGTCACGATGCTGGCGTTAGTGGCGGAACGACGTCATCAATTGAATGACGTCTGCCTTACCGCTGACGCGATCAAGTTTTTGCGTGAGACCGTGCGCTTTTCGCTAGATGTCACAATCCTATTCGACTTCGTGCACGCACACAAGGACTACCGCTACCATGGACGAGCAACTAATCGGGAAGTCTCCAAATGACCTCAACGAGTCTATCGTGACCGTAGAAGGACTTCAAGGTGATGCGGACCAGCATGTTGAACCGGACCCGAAGCCTTTGGAGGAAGGCCGCGAGCTTCTGAAGCTAATCTTACCAGTGGTAGTCATCGCAATATGCAGTTTACGTCAGTTTAAGGGCTGAGCTTCTAACCGCAGTGTTTGCTGTCCTGGTTCGCGAATTCAGTCGGGAACCACTGTGCTCGAGTTCCTCCCAGGCTTCGTATCAGTTCTTTTGGCTGGCAACATGGAGGGACCTAACTCGCAGCACTACGTGGACTCCGCGACAATCTCCGTCATGGTAAGTGAAGTCTCTTTGGTACGCAGCTTCTGAACGTGACGGCTCAATCGTTTGGACTGGGTCTCGCATCCGCGCTGGACACACTTTGCTCCCAAGCTTACGGCGCCAAGAGGCTCAACAAGATTGGTATCTACTTCCAAACTGGAGTGTTGGTCCTCTCTTTGGCTCTCATCCCCATGCTCGTGATCAACTCGTTCGCAGAGCCCATTCTCCGATGGCTTGGCCAAGACGCTGACGTCACAGAATTGACTCGAGATTTCTCTCGTTTGATGCTGCCTGGACTCCCGTTCCTCTTCCTCTACGAACTCGCACGGAAGGTGATGCAGGGCCAACACATCGTGAAGCCACTTGTCGCTATCGCTGTCATTGGAAATCTCGTGAATCTTGGCGCTGGTTACGGTCTATCGTACCACACATCGCTAGGATTCAATCGCATCGCTGTCGCACGAGCACTGGGCAACATCACACTCGCTCTTCTTCTCGTGCCGTACTTCATGTGGCGACCGCATCAACTTCGCCAATGGTGGGGCTACGGGTGGAACATGAAAGCCGCCAAAAGCTACGTTAGGCTCTTCTGGCGTATTGGATGTCCGGGTATGATTATGATGGCCGTGGAAGTCTGGGCCTTTGAAATCCTGTCAATGCTGGCTGGTGTACTACCGGACAGCGTCGTTGCACTGGCAACGCATGCCGTGTTGATGAACGTCAACGTCATCCTTTACACCGCGTTCTACGGAGTCGCAGTCGCTGCCAGTATCTGCGTCGGGAACTGCCTGGGTGCCGACCAACCCAAGAAGACCAAGATGGCTTGCTACTTGGCACTAGCAATTACGCTGGGGATATCGTTGGTGTTCGCGGTGCTGCTCTACAGTCTCAGTGACCACATCCCTCGTCTGTTCCTCGATGACGACGAGAGCATCGACCTCGCCTCCAAGATCATGGCCATGTGGTCGCCCCTCGAAGTCGCTGACGGTCTCAATGCTGTCATGCAAGGGATTTCCCGTGGAGCTCGCAAGCAGAAGCCGGCTGCTATTGCCAATGTGCTGGGCTACTACGGAGGAGGGATCCCACTTGGAGCAATTCTTGCGTTTGTAGGGAATTTAGGCGTCGAAGGTTTGTGGGGGGGGATCGGTTTTGGCATCGTGGCGACGTGGTTTTCGCTCACATTCCTGATGTTGCGCTACTGGAAATGGGACCAACTCGCGATCGAAGTGCGTCAACGCACGGCGCAGTAATGAAATGCTAACGTTGCACGTTGCACAAGGAAGTAGCTTCCTTCAGCATTTAACCAAGAACATAATTACTCTTGGTCTGAAGACTCCGGTCCTCGATCTGCAACTTCTAGGGAACTTATTCATTTAAAAAAAAGCGTAGAAGCTCTGAAATTTGGTTTTTCAGGATTCAATTCATGGCCTACTTCGCAGCCACAGCGTTTGATGTCTTTTTGGCCATAAATTGCCGAGGCAATGCCAGGATAGCAGGACGATTTCAGACAGAGTACTTGCATGGCGTTGCCCTGCACTATCGCAGCTCGAACCTGCCATCGTGCTTTGGACCTTCAGTTGATCACGAGGCACGAAATTTGGCGGTAGAAATTCTGCACTTAGGCAAGCTACTTAGTATTTGGCTAAAGAGGTGTTGCTCGCAAAACAGTCTAGAAAATATTGAGTAGTAACGGAAAACTGGCGACTAGTAAACAGCCTTCCTGACTTGAGCGCTGCAGAAAAATTGAAGATTTCAAAACGGTGCAGCGCAAAAAAATCTATAGTGTGCTGTTGCCCAAAGAGTCCTAACTATTAGATTGCAATCTTTACTGAAAATAAACATTCGAATTGAAAATGTGTTAATGGACTGTAGAGATGTCCCCGTGCCCAACTGCAGAATGTGTCACTAAGCAGCAATGGTGACAAACACTGTACTAATTCATTTTACCAGCCATTGCCTCAGGCGCGATCAATGATGACACCGCTCGGGTTTTGCCGCGTTGCATGATCGCCTTCAGGATAGGCTCGCTAGAAACGTTGGCAAGAGTCATCATTGATCACTACATGTGTATAGTTCATAGACTTATCGCGCTCTTTACGCCGCTGTTGTGCTATACCATACCCAGACATAAGCGTATGATACGGTACAGCACAACGGAGGAGTAAATGGCGCGATATATCTGTACTGGTAAACTGTACTATAGTCATCAATGATGGCTCTTATGTAAGGTATGTCCATCGATAATCAGCTCTTGCAAATGTTGGGAAGCTCCACCTGCTTAAGTCGTCCATTTACGAATCAACCTTCAAGCACTTATAACCGGAACTCAGGTTTCAATATCATTCAAACGCAATGCGCCAGAGCTACTTCGTCGTATTGATCGTGGTCATCTTCGTCGCCTGCTGCAAAGGCCTCGTCACACTTTTCAGACCACTAATCCAGATAACGACTCCGATCGTATAATCTCCAGCAGAGACAGCCACACGCGCCGACACCTCAGGGGTAGCAAGGAGATAACTGAGGTCCAAGATGACGCGAAGGATGAAGAACGGATCACATTTCTCAGCCAATTCAAGTCGCTTTTTAAGAAGAATCCTAGAGTCGCCCAGACTTTGGAAAATAATCCTGCGCTTGCCTCGACGTTGAAGAAAAATCTTGCCCTTGTCAAGATCGTTCAGGAAAACCCCCAGGTTATCAAGAAGGTCGAGACGTTGCAGAAGAACACAAATCTGATTGCAAGTATGAACAGTAATCTGCTCTCAACAACGTCAAGGCCGTGTTGGGGAAGAATCCTACGAAGCTGACTGAAAAGAACGTCGAAACTATGGGAGCACTTGCTATCGGCAAAACGCACAGCAGGAGGCGCGGTGAATTATTCGCTACTGGCATGTTGGCGCTGATAGTGCTTGGCGTTGTTGGTGGAAGCATTGCACTCACTCGCTTCATCTTACCTTATAACGCGCTCCGCAACAATACCGAGCACATGAACAACAGAATACTCGATGTTGAGGAATAGATTGCTGGCTCCGGAGTTACCCTTCATCAATAGTCTAACTAAGCTGTTTCAGTCGACTACCGATAGGACGCTAACCATCACTGCAGCCCCCGTTAATCCCTGAAAGACAGAAAATACAATTTGTGGTACATTTGTGGTACATTTGCGTGGCTGCAGTTTTGTTTTTTCAGGTTCACATAAGATCGTTTCGAATTTGCAGGTTTTGATGCAATTCAATGCTGTTTTCGGTGACAGTGTAATGCATCAAAGAGGATTCGGACACAGCTGCAATATTTGCATTGGTCTCCCAACGAGCTTCAATATTATCCAGTTCCTGGCCTTGGACTCGATCTATACATAAATCTGAGAACTTGTCTATCATTTAGATGGCTAAACCAGCAGCGGTAGTACAGTATTAGAGAGTCACTCATGGCAAAACCGGTCGTTTTCTTTGTAAGTCGTAACAGAGCTTGTAGTGTGTAGTGTGCGTTCGTTAT
Organism: Phytophthora podocarpi; assembly: GCA_001314375.1. Classification (NCBI taxonomy): domain Eukaryota; phylum Oomycota; class Peronosporomycetes; order Peronosporales; family Peronosporaceae; genus Phytophthora; species Phytophthora podocarpi. Next base: position 33,677 of record LGSN01000048.1, read on the forward strand.
AACGGGGCACCAAACGGATCGAAACCTAGGATTGGGAATTTAAAGTCACCTCGGAAGTTGAAGCTCACTCGCATCTGCGGCTTCTTGCTCGAAGAGTACATTGAGACCACTGGAACCAGTCGATAAGCTGGATTCGTCACAGCAATACCAAAACTCGTAGGAATATCAGATGAAGCAGACGAATTGGGTCCCTGCAGTGCTCCAACACCTCCAGGATTATTGGTTGTGCGACGCAAGGGCAAAGTGAGGTCTCCGTTGAGGTAAAAGCGCAATTGAGGTACAGCCACATCTTGGTCAATCGTACAACCAATAACATCTCCAGCTCGGAAGCTTGGAACTCCCGACTTGGATACCCCATTAGCATGCAACATTCCCATGTCGAGACCGCCATCAGCCTGCCATGTCGCTCCGAAACTGCGCCCGTCGTCACTTGGCGATATTCCAGGTACCACAGAGCTTGAGTCAACTTCACCGTGGGCTTTATTGCCTGGAGATGAATGCTGTTCGTTAGAGCTAGTTGTGACTGTCGAAGCCGATTGTCGAGGAACTTCCCATCCTATTAGCAGACTTTCACCGTCTCCGCCGAAAACGTCAATAGCTACCTCAAACATCCATTTGCCCGACTCACCTTGGCGACGTTCCTTTGTTGCATGCACAGTGCAGTATCGATGCGATGCCTCCAGTTGCAGCACGCAGTCTTCAGCCGCAAAGCTCACGTATTGCTCGATGTCCGTACTATCCATTTTCACGCACGAGAATTCACGACGCCGCGTAAATTCTTGAGATAAAATATCTGGGAAGTCTTCTAGCGCTGAAGCAAAGCGATCAAACTCTGCGTCAAGAATCACCTGCTGTGATTCGTCATCGTCTATCGGGTCTGTTTGAGTATCGTGTAGCTGAGAGATGTCTGCTTTGTTGTTGTTGACACTGTTGTTTGTAGTTTTCGTCACCACAGCGTAGCGTCTTGCAGCTCGAAGGCGGTCGTTGGTGAGGCCAGCTAAAAATCTCCCAAACGCAACTTGTCGAGTGTGAAGTTCGCGCGATACTAGGTCCTGGTGGAGAAAGCTCGCCCCAAAGCTAGCCACCTCGCGTAGGTCCTTGGTCGTTGACTCCTTCAAAATAGCGAGTACTGTTGTCTCGGCTACCATCTTACTGGTGAGCTCACGACGTAGTACAAACTGCGGGAGTTTGTCCTCCTCGCTGATATATCGAACCAACGCACGGCGTAAGGACTCGGCATTCAGGTCTTCTGCAAGTATAAGAAGACGGAGGAGATACTCGCTCGTGCCAAAGATTCGCTCAACTTGGAGCGATGTGGTCATGATGAGGCACTCCAGTCCATGCCAGCCACTGCTGTCACATCTTTTCTGCAACGCCATCACGTCCCTCTGCATGCATTTCACCTTCTCGTTCAACACCGTCTTCTGCTCCTCGTATTTGGCATTGATCTTCGCTCGTTCATGATTGAGCAGCGCTGCATGCATCTGTCGAATATGCTGAAGATCTGCCTCTAATGCCTTCTCCAGGTGAGTCTTAATGGTCTCAAACTCCTGCGTCTGCATCTGTTCAAGTTTCTCTGCTTGCTTGAGCCGGAGTGTCTCGAACATGGATCGAAGTCGGAGCGAGAACTGCTGCTTGCTACGATTTGACTCCACTTGTTGCTGTCTCTGCAGTGCCAGTCGCTCCACGATGTTAGGGTCCTTCGCGAACAACACGAGGCGGTCAAAGATCGGCTGCTCGAAGTGGTTGAACACGGCACAAGACTCATAACGGGGCGCCATGTCCGTGATCAGAAGCTTCTCATTAAGCGTTTGAGCAGCATACAAAGTGATGGCTTGGTGCGATGCGGTAGTTTCTCCTTCAACCTGGCGGCGAAACAAGTCGTCGATCCCCTTGCAGCAACGACGAAGCTCGACTTTGGAGACTGTGCGGGTGTACTTGGGGAAGTTTCTACCCGATACTTCAACTGCCAGCATCTCGGACGCCTCTTGTTGATGATACTTGTCGACATCGTACATCATCTGATAGAGCTGCGCCTCGCACAAGGTGCGTGTGCTTTCCAGGAGTGGCTGGTACTCGGGTAGAAGTCCCGGTCCTGCGTTGGTAGCGTACTGGGAGTCCTTTGCAAAACAAACCGCTTTCAGGTACAGCACGAATAGTTCTCGAAATTCCGGTGCCTGCAATTTTTGTAGTCGTGCCTCCAGCTCTTGCGAGTCTCTCGAAACTCCAAACTCTCGCTGGAACGCAGCCGACAGCCCGTTCACGTCTAGTTTAGGATGGAAACAACGCAGCTTCACGAGCAGAAGATCTTCGTCTACCGAAACGAAGTCTTTTGCGTTGAACAGTTCTTCCACATCACTGTCGCTCCCATCGCTCTCCAAGTCGTAGAAGATGCCGGCACGTGGGAACGAGGAAATCGGTGGTGCGAGAGAAGATCGAGACTGGAACATCGCGTGCATATAAAGTTACGAGGCCGTGCGTCGTGCTTGTTGGAAAGTGCTCGAGAGATTGAAGCGTCGTTGAGCTAGTCTGACAGTTTCTTTAGACGATGCACTACTATTCTCCAACTTTATAGATAGAATGGTTTCCACTACACTAGTAGTGGACCACTACCACCTTTTCTTCTTGTCATTGAGCTGGTAGAACCTCCAATGTTAAGTAGAACAAGTTCACGGTGACGTTGGGCCGTTTCTTTGATCGAAAGTGCTCCTCGCTATTTCCGTGAGTTCTGACAACACCGCTTTTGCATTTTCTCCATCTAAATAATTTGTCGCCAAGACTTCAGTCCCGAGACCTTGTTGACATAGCTGAGCGTGATTGTAGTCGAGATTGAGGCCCAATGAATCAAGAAGATCTGGAGGTCTTCTCTAAGGAGACCTTCTTGACGTCAGTCAAAAGGATCTCGGACTCCGCTACGGGCAATCGGAATGCTCAGAATTCCAACACCGTCGTCCTCGATGAAACACCAGCGTACATGTGACACACTGTAGCTGTTCAAGCCTAGTGGACCAATCTCACTCCTTTGTGTGTGATATCAGAATGGCAATAGTTCGGGAGAAGCACGCTCAGCTCCATGATGTCGTAGGTTCTCTCTCCGAAAAGGTATCAACACCACCGCAAGATACTGTTACAGTCGTGAAGACGATAAAGTACTAACCTTGAACGCAACTTGTATAGATCAGCGCAGTTCTGGCTCGACAGGAGCGAGACTTTTTGGCTGCATATCGTGCTCATATGTACAACGTACAGAAGGAGCTCCACGAGATGCGCGAGAAAATTCATCGCAACGAGACCGTGGAGAACAAGTCGGAAAAGATCAAGAAGATCGAAGATGAACGCGACTGGTACCGCAAAGAAGCTCTGCGGCTTGATGCCTTCACGACCACAATGACGAAAGACCTAAAGTACATGAAAGAGAACTTGGAGGCCATTGAAGAAGATCGAAATTGGCTCGAGAAACAGCTTAAAGCTTGCAAGAAGCAGAACAAGCTGCTTCGCGCTGAGCTTGACGTTCGGCTTGCTGTGTCTGGTAATAATTCCGGATCGGATTCTGGTGGAGTTTTCCCGTCTTTCGATTCACAGAGCAGATCAGGGTCCAAGATTCAAAAACAGCGAGGTTCACAAGACCTCCCTATCGCAGGGGTTCCAGCAGTGGGGGCCCATGGCTTGCCTCAGTTGAATTTGGACGGGACTACGACTGGTCAATCGGCAATGCTAGCAGAAGAGCGAGAGGAGAAGCTGAAAAAACAAATTCGCAGCCTGAAGCGGGACCTCCAGCACAAATCGAACGAGCTCTCCTCCATCAAGAGGCAACAACGTTTGCTGAGGCATGATGGAGGGACTGGACACTCTCCTCTTGAAAAGTTCTTCTTGCAATGTGTAGACTCAGTGAAAGAGGAAGTGGGTCGAAGACGTGACTGTGGACCGAACTCTGTAATCGATCGGAAAGCAGCGCAACGGGGAACGCGCTCTTCGATGCCGGTGGAGAAAAGTCGACAGCCAAAATTTGACGTCGAGCTCGATGACTTTACGCCGAACGACCGCGTTCGGCTGATTGAGCGGTTGTTAGCCCACGATGAAGTCCTGGCGTTCCTGTACAATCATCTTTTCCCGTCTGAGAAGCAATCAGTCGTAAATACGGATGCACTGGAAATGAGCTGGGGCTCTCAGTCATCTGGACGTGAAATACAAAGATGTGAAGATCCCTTGCCGACACTGCAGGCTTCGACGAGTCTTCCAGACACGTCGAGTTCATTCACGTGCTTTGAAGGTAGCAGGAACAAGTCGAGCAGTAGAGAAGCAGAATCAGAGTCTGGACAAAGTAAACCAATCGAAGATGGAAACAGCGCCACGACGCCAGTGGGAAGTGGTGCTGCTGCAGTGTCAGCAGTTCGCAGTGGCTCCTTACCGCTCGACTTTTTCACGAAGGAATACCTGAAATCAGTGTAAGTCTCTTTTGCATCCTGCTTTCGTGGGTTGCCGCAAAGACTGACCTTTATCCTTGTTCGTCCGTCACCTTCAGAAAGCCAGCCTTTAATGAATAGACACAACATGAATACAACGTCAGCCGCATACGAATTTGAAGGTGATGACTTGATTTCTATGAACCAACGCTCACTTGCACAGCGTGTAAGATCTCTCAAACAAACGATAGTGAGTCGTAGTTAATTTTGCCCGTTCAGGACCACCTGTGTAAACGTACTGTCCTCGCGAGCAGCGAGCTCGTTGAAGGTGCCCTGCTCCACAACGCGGCCGTGTGAAATGACGGCAATGCGGTCGGCGCTCTTAATGGTGGAGAGTCGGTGTGCCACCAGGAGCACTGTGCGTCCTTGCTTGGCGCGATCCACAGCGTCTTGCACGAGTTTCTCGCTCTCTGGGTCCAGCGCTGAGGTTGCTTCATCCAGGATGAGGATCTTTGGACGCTTAACCAGCGCGCGTGCAATTGCCACACGCTGCTTCTGACCACCGGAGAGTGCTTGGCCACGCTCTCCAACAATCGTGCCATACCCATCTGGGAAAGACATGATAAAATCGTGTGCGTTCGCAGTTTTAGCTGCGCGAATGACGTCCTCCAAAGTTGCCTCTTGTCCTTCAGAGCAACCGTAGGCAATGTTCTCCCGGATAGAGCACGCAAAGAGCGGTGGCTCCTGCGGAACAGCACCCATCAGACCGCGGAGCTCCGCCGGGTTCAGAGTGGAGATGTCCGCACCATCCAGCGTGATTTTTCCGCCGCACCCAGGGCCGTCCAACTCGTAGAATCGTGCAAGCAGCGACATCACCGACGACTTACCGCACCCACTCGGACCTACGAGCGCTAGCGTCTCGTTAGGCAGTACCTCCAGGTTAAGACCGCGGAAAATCTCCGAGTCTGGGCGAGTAGGGTATGCAAATCCAACGTCCTGGAACTGAATGTGGCCTGTGAATGGAGACGGCAGCGGAGCCCACCCTCCTTCAGGAATTCGGATCTTTGGTTGACGGTGAAGCAGCTCAAACACACGTGAGGATGCTCCGATACCCTTCATCAATTCGGCATAAAAGGAGGACATACCCGCGAAGGAGAAGCCAACATAGAGTGTGTACAGCAGGAAGGAAGTAAGATCGCCACTGGTGAGCAGACCATCCACCACCATTTGGCCGCCATATCCAAGAACGCCGAGCATACTCAGTTTGACTCCGAAATCCACACCGCCGAAGAAGGTGGCACTTGCGAGAGAGCGCTTACGTGCCAGCGCTAGCACCTCGTCCACCTTTTCACGGTGAGTTTCCACCTCGTGCGGCTCCTTCGCGAACCACCGCACCACACGAATATTGCTCAGTTTCTCTTCGGCCACTTCGGTAGCTTCACTGAGCTGCGTCTGCACCTCCGTGGTCAGCTTCTTCACATATCGGCCGTAGCTCACTGCACCAAGTGCAATGGGCGGGACCACCGACAACATGACCATAGCCAGCTGCGGACACGTGATGAAAATCATGGTGATACTCCCCAGCGCCTGTCCAGAGCTGCGTAGTCCGCCAGCCACATTGTCGCTCAGCACTTTACCAATCAGCGTCGTATCTGCACTCAGCCTGTTCAGCAGCTCGCCCGTCCTCGACGAGTCGAAGAAGCCCAGCTCCTGCCGCAGAATGGACGCGTACGTGTCCTGTCTCAGCCTGTTGGTGATCCTCTCTCCGATCATATTGCTGGTGTCCACTCGGATGATATTAGCAATGGACCCAGCAGCAAAGAGTCCACCCAGCAGCGTCACCACGGTCGGCAAGGGCATAGCAGCAGCTGAGCCCGCCGTCACCACGTCGATGACCTTGCCCATTCCGTAGGGTACACACATGGTGATGAAGGTCGAGACGCCCAGAGCTGAGATAGAGATGGCCAGAGGCTTCTTCTCCGGCTGGTACAGCGACAGCAGCCTCCTCACTTCCCCCGCCTTGGCCACAGGAGCCTGTAACAAGTACCATGCAATAATCCAGTCATTTACGTTAAGTACGAAAATGCATTGAATGGGAGATTTGTAGACCCGCTACCTTGGCTGGAGCTGCGGGATCCTCTTCCTTGTCATCTTCTGCCTTGGATAGAGTGGAGAAGAGCAGCTGGGAGCTCTTGGATTGCGAGAAATGGAGCAAACTGGAGCGTGGACCGACACGAGCGCGGGCCAGAGACAGCGACGCGCCGTGGAAGCTGCGAGGATAGAGCATGGGGAGGTTAGAGAGAGAGAAAAAAGGAAGAGGAGGAAGAGATATAGAGAAATGAGCAGAGCAGGACCTTACCGAGGAAGACGCCGCAGCATTGGGACAGCACAGCACGCGGCAGCCACACGCGCCACACGTCACAAGCTGAACGTAAATGAGCAATTGACCACTTGGTTACCCCGGAAGAGTGACGATGATGCGTGATGAGTGACTTGTAGAGTGATTGTCAAACTTCAACATGAGCCTATTCAATGCCATCAATGTTCTACTGTATACTGGTGAAGCTACTCAAACCCCGCTGATTCCACTTCTACTTCGGCTTATTGTAACCACCAATGAATTACATGATGCCGATCTCCATTCCTTCCTGTGAAGCTGTGCCTCGAGACTACTTGAACATTGGTGTACTCTCTCTGGTACGCCGCCACATACCTCTCGTATAACTTGTATATGTCACTGCCCGTGGGAGTGAGCTTCGAGACCATCAGCTCGCATACCTGGCGATTTGCCAGCCCGCAGCCACACCATGATCCTCTGAGCTGGTGTTTTCAGGTCACCAACCACCCCTCTCTTCTTCGACAATATCTTTGGTAGTGATGGCGTCACTCTCCACCTCGACAGTCTTGTGCGACCTCAGGAATCTCTTTTCATTACCAGCATCAACTGACACAGCGGCAGCAGGAGAAACCATTGCGGAGAGCTCGGTCTGGTCTCGTTTGGAGGCAGCAGTGACAACGTCACGAGTCATGACGAGGATAGTTGCCACCACGAGCAGGAGGTAACTGAAGCGCATGGTTTGGACTTAGACGGAAGCGCTAGGGAGTGTTGTGGTGGAGACGGAGTGAGAACCGCAGAGCAAGAGCTTCTAGTTGCACCGGTACATGTATCGATGAGATGTCTCGGCGTACAAAGGATCTACACCTCCACATGCAGCTATTGAACGGCGCCCAATGCTCGTAGAACGCGTGGCCCACGATACATGTACACGATTGAACATATTGCTTCAAGAGAGCGTAATATTTGTCAAAGGCCATGATAAAGGCTGAGAACGAAAAAAAAACTGGTAATCACATGGTAATCACAACGTGATTGCTACATGCTCCCCAGCTTCGAAAAAAAACAAGTTACAACGGATGGGTCATAGGCTTACCACAACTTGTATAGCGGTCCCATCGTACTCAACATTCTTGGCTGCTGCTCCGGATCTCGGATGGGTTTGACCTAAATTGGTGACGCTGGCAGAAACTTCACTTCCTACTTTCGCTCAAAGTGCATTACTACCGTCCCCGTTTTCGGGACCGCGGACCTGTAATTAACTTCCAGATCTGATACCTAGTAATTCCGATGATGATGGCATGTGGTACAAATCAACCTTATGAACGCGCAGTTTCGATAGGGTCCACCCCGCGAAAACGGGGGGCACCACTGTATCACTAGCTTCGTTTTAGTTTAGAAACATTTCTAAATTTGACTGAAAAGATACGTACCACACTTCGATCGGGTCATCAGGATGAGGGCCTCAAGCTGCTCGGCTGCTTCTTCCCTCAGTCTAGGGGCCACGAGATCCTTCGCAGATCTCACTCAGTCGTGGATGACAGTCGTCAGCAACATCGAGTCCCTCGCCCCGGAGTTGCTGGACTCATCTTTTCCCAGCAGCGAAAACTATTCCACGGAAGACGACGAGATGTTCTGGTCGTTGGTGCATCAAGGCTACAGTGCGATTTTCTCCCAACCCCGTGAAGCTGAAGACGCCCAAACACTCCGCCAACAGTGGGAAACGCTTCGACCAAGTATCGCGAAATTTGATGGAGTTTTGACAAAGATATGGCCAAGTGAGCCGGGTAAACACTTGGATAAACTCCCGAAGCAAGACGACCACAAACTGTTGAAACAAGTTTTAATTATTTTCCAAGAGATAACGGGGGAGGCGTTTAAGCACTTGGATGTGTGGAATCTATTGACGCATCATAGTAAATGGGAACGGGTGATGAGGCCTTTAGTGCTTCGTGGGTGGGCGAGAAATCTGATTCTAGATATGTGCCTAAGTCAGCTGAAGAGCAACACTTGGTGGGGCTTAATAAAAATAAAAAACTACATGAGCAGGATGAATTGGAGAACGTGAAAGTGGTCTACGAGGAGAAGAGGCCCCCTCCTTCAATTATGAGCGTGGTTCGACTTGGGTTTGAAGCAGAAAATTATGTGAATCTAGCAATCAGAGAAGAGAGAGCAACAAGCTCAGGGTTGGAGACGCAAAGGGTGAGGGGTGTGAATCGACGCAAGAAGTCACCGAAGAGAGTGGAGCCCGAGATTGACTCAATGGACGAGGAGGAGCATGAGTCTAAACGTCACGCACCCACCGACGTAAATGTGAATCTACTCCAATCCGATGGAGATACTGCTGTAGTGACACCTACGCATTTAAACAAAAAGCAACGTATTGCTGAGAAGAAAAGGAGCCACACCGGAGTAGAGTGATACATACAATGAATGCAGCAGAAGCTCGTCAGCCAATAGTCGTTAACGCGGACATATCTGCAGAGAAGCCATGGATCCCACCTACAAGAATACCTCAGAATATGGAGCGCTCGGAAGGTTTGAAGGCGGAGGGTATTGCGATTCAATCTCACGAAGATATTACCCAGAGCGTGGACGACGTGCATCTAGCGCTGGCGTGGGCTGATGTCTCCTGCAGTTTTGCGGATATAAAACCAAGACTTACAGAAACGAACGAATGGTTCTGGTTTCTTGTCTCGAGCATTTATTTCGATTTGGGGCAAAGCCTGTTGGGACAAACGGCATTGAGCCCCTTCTCAAGGATTCTTGGCATCTAATTCGGTCTCGCGTTGTCGGCTTCCACAAAATCTACGAGGAAGGGCTAAAGTGCAAGAACGAAGTCGATCGAAGTGGCCGAGAAGATGTCATTGCACGTGCTCAGAAATCGTATTGGAATCAAAAGGGTAGCTGGTTCCAGCATCGCGGCGTGTGGGAGGTCCTGGAACGTCACAAGTACTGGGAAGTAGTCTTGAAACCCTACTATTTGGATCGGACACTTGCAACACACGTTACCAAAGACTCGACCCGATAAGGTTATTGACAATGCACTCATTTCAGAAACAGATCATGATCAGGAGGCCAAGGATCTAGCCGAGGAGACTAAAAGCGATGGTTCCGTGGAACCGGTCACTGTACCAGGTGTAGACGAGGATGATGGGCCTAATGCTGCTATGTCAGCGAAGGAAACTCATCAAACGTCTATTTCCGCGCATCTATTGCCAGCTACAAACGAGAAGCAGTGCCAACTTACAGCTCCTTAATTGGAATGGGGCACAAAGCGTCTGGAGTTTCAAATCATGACACGCAGTGATGAGGACCTGACCCCGGAAGGATCGGAGTATCTTCACTTACGACGCCAACAGATTCTTGAAAAAACCCGACTGCAAACGCACGCTAAGGAGTAAGAATGGTGTGGATGCTAAAGGTGTTTTGTATTTGAAGATGTGGATATTCATTTTCGTGACGTCCCTGAGGAACATAAATGATGATGTCGAAACGTGTCGTAAGCGAGCATTTATGTATGATTAACGAATTTTGAGTTTGTCGCGGGCATGGCAATAAGATTGCTAGTCTTGAAGCAATTTTAACACTACAGAGCCAAGTACAACAACTCTGTCAGCGCATCTATCGGATCGACGTGTAAGAGTCCATGTCGCATTCATGGACACACAGCGCATACCAACTTCGGTCAGACAAAGCTGAAACGAAGAAGACGATATAATGGAGCGTCGACTTGAGCAAAACATCGTGGGAACGTATTGTCGGCTAAGTTTTGAGCCGATCAATGGCATATTTTGACTGCTTAGTACGGTTTTGATCTAACGGTAGAACAAGAAAACGTCTCAGAAAGGGTCCTTGGCTGAAAGAAAGGGACAAAGCAGCTACTATTCTCAACATCACCCCCGAAAATCCGAAGAAACGATGGCTCGAAAGGGACGCAGGAATCGCCGCGCGACTGCTTCTAATGTGGCCTCTGGTAGTAACATGACGTCGGAGGGGTTTAGTGCTGCTGAGCAGGAATGTTTGAGTCGTGCGTGGATCGAGGTCGCCAACGAATCTGCACAGCATGGAGTGCTTTTGACCCAAAAGCTGATTGGTGATTTCACACACGCAACTGGTCGTTCCTTCTGGAATTTGGTTCAGAATGAATACTCCAACCATCCACGAGACGAGCGCGCTAGGACATCTGAAGAGCTCTACTCACAATGGAATGTGATTCTACCCAGCTTGACTGAGTTTCTGAGAGCATTGACGCACCTATGGGTAGGCGTAGGCTACCGGCTTAGTAGTCAAGATGCTGAAACCCGTCGCGAAAGAGCGTTTACAGCGGTGCAGGTTGCATTTCATGCAACGCACGGATACGACTTCCAATACGAAGTCACGGCAAGACTTCTGATCCACCATGGACAGTGGCGGTCGGTCTTAAAACCGTTGTTGGTGCCAAAACGACGAAGCACCTGAAAATTGATCTTCGATGCCTCAAGACGAAGTATCTGAAGATGAGCTCGTGTCTGGAAACGCAACATCGATGTCTGAAGATAAAGTGCCTGAAAGTGAATCGTCGACGCCAACATATGAAGTCTGCACTGAAAGTGCAGAGCCATTCCAACCAAAGGAATCGAGTGAATCAGTGGGTCGAGTAACACGATTAAGGGCTGAAGGTAACCCCAATAGTGAGGAGAACACGTCAGGTCGGCGTCTAAGACGGCGCCTGGACACTGCAGGTCACGCGGCCATACCCTTGACTAGAGCTAATACTGCGCAGTTCGAGGAAGACATTGGTGCAAAGAAAATGGAGGTGATGGAACGCCAGCTCGATCTCGACATCATGACTTTCAGCGAGGATGGATTGTCACCCGAGGCAGTGGAATATCTGAGGTTACAGCGAGCCTGGATTCTGCGTAAGATACGGAAGCAGACTGAAGGACTGCTACCGGAATGAGCTAATAGCTGGTGTCGTTACGACAGATTGCAGACTACAAATCCTTTTGATTTTTTCTACCCAAAATGACGCTTTGAGGCACATGAGTATTGTTTTAAAAAAATGCTCGATGCGATATCAAAGGTGTCTTCGGCAAAACTAATTCGCAGGAGAAAGCTCCGTCTCAGGACTGCAGCCTTGCCAAATGTGATCCAGCAGAGCGATAGAGTTGAAATTGCACGCTTGAGAGAACTCCATCTCCACTGCCGAATCCAGGAAGGATGTCATGGTGTCGTGGACGAGCGAGTCGAAAGATGGGCCTGAAGTGGAACACGAACGCCACTCTCAGAAGGTGAGGGCAGCGAACACGACGGAGACAACACTATCTTCCCCCCACGACTCCAAAGTCGGAATGACTAGAGGGGAAACGGGATGGCGCACAGCCCAAGTTGAAGGTGTTGAAGTTGACTACAGTTGATCTCAGTATACTCAACTGTGATGGACGCAATTCGTCACTACAAACGACGCTTTTTAACGTTAGTGATAGTCTCGATTTCAATAATATAGACAACTTGAACTATCAGCGCGTGGATGAAGATCGTACATGTAGTAAAAAGTCAACGATCGTGAAGTAAAAGCGTATCAGCGTTGAAAGTAGTAGATTTCGGATTGCCGTTCACGCAGAATATTCAACCAACCCCGCGCTAAAACGGACGAATCAAGACGCTCGGAGAGCTTTAAACACGATGCTAGCCGCGCGCCTCAAACTGTTCACTGAATATTGGGAAAACATTAGACCCAGTTGTCAGACGATGAAATATGCCGTAACCACTCGTTCGAGAGTTCGGAAACTGCGTTTGTCACAGCAAACAACAGCGATCTCCAATACTGCAGTGTTTATTATTATTATTATTATTGGTGGTGGTGGTGAGTTACAGTCACAATACTGGGGTAGCTCATTGATCACCGAGACTGGGGGAACATCTCGTGGTCATTGATGAAGGACTACTGTACTGGTATTGTCTTGTACTTCGAAGTACCATGTGAGCAACAACAGCAAGTTGTTGTTGTTGAAATGCGGGGTTACCTCGGGTTGCTGACACCAAGCAACCCACAGGGGAACGAGCCGAGCCCGAGCTCGGTACGAGCTGGACTCCCTTGTGGCCTACAACTTGACTTCGAATTTGTCGTCCGAGCGCTCTCAAAAATCGCTCTTAAATCAGAAGATCCCTAATTTCTGGGATTCCGGGCTCACCAAAGTCGATGCGAACCCGGATTATTGGATTTAGAGATGGTCTCGTTCCTCCCGTGCAGCAACCCACCAGCTACAAATCATTTGACTTGGTTAAAGTAAACTTTTGACTTCCTACTTGTCCCAATAAGACATAATCGAGGATTATTTTGAGGAAGATGTTCGTTTTGCGATATTGAGATAGAACTTCCTGGCGAGTACAAGTCATCCTCGCCAACCTGATACAACCCGTGGACAACAAACTTATCATCGATAAGAGGATCAGGTTTCAGGATTCGCAACAAATCAACGATTTCCCAGCGAAGACAGGCCCTCAACTTCGCTGGCATTAACGTTTTTGCAACGGGGAAGTGACCCAAGCAATGGGGATCCTCATCTTCGCGCAGAAGGAGTAGATCTGTAAGTGAATTGTCAAGCAGTATGCAGTCGGAGATATCTGTACATGTAACACGGATGAATGTTTCCCAATTGAGCCCCGACAAGACTACATGTAAGACGCGCATTACCATTGCGTTCGTAAGCAACACGGATAGCTATTTTAATAAAAAACATATAGTGAAAACAGGCAGCATAGAAATTGTAAAAAAAATCCTATACTATAAAATGCGATTTTTGACCCCCACCGGTTGGGTTCAAACCAACCCTCAAGCAGGATAGGAGCTGGCCAAATTTGACTGGGGCATACGTGGGTGACAGGGGGAGTTTTGGTAGCAATTGGCCAAGTACAAATGATAATTTCGATAGGAAGTGCTCGGTTGTGCAACGAGTAGACGACTTTTGAGTTCATTGGTTAGCAAAGTTGTCGCGCAGTATCATAGAATTACCGTAAGGGTACGTTCGAATACAAGACAGGTGGTGTCTTTAACCTCGCTTTTGCCTGGCATCGGTGCGGGAGTCGAGCCAAATCTTCACTTTGGCAAGTAGCATTTTGCTCAACCGGTGGAGATGTTCTAAATGTACCTACAATACATGTATCAATAGTTATTGTAGGGAATTCATATAAATAAAAGGATATTATAGTAACTATTAGTGGAGACTTCTGACTCCAGTAAAATTATATACATGTATTTTACTTTCCATACTATGAGGCGGAGTATTGTTCTCTTGGTAGATAGCGCCTGCGAATCCGTCATCCGATGAATATTGAGGATTTGTATGCAATCCTGAGGAGAATGACACTTCAATGGAGCGGTAAACTAAGGAAGACCTGCTTGCTGATGTCGCGGCGGCTTCAGAGTTCCCAGCGATCAAGAGGGTGCGGGCATGATCGAGTTGATCTCCCAGCAAAAGGTTGGTGCTGTGAGATCTGTGATCCTTCTGCTAGCTGACCAACCAAATTTGGAAGAACAAATGTCCCATGAACGACTTGCGTGCTCTGCAAAAACGACTTCGAGACCAGCTAGCAGGAAAACGGGAAGCATCGTTCAAGCAGTTGATTACAGGGTTCGTTAGCTGTTCGCGCTAGTTTGAACATTTCACAGAGTTTCTCAATATACGCAGTTGCGCCACAGTCTATCATCTTTCAGGTCTGACAGGTATCAGATAAGCTCCATTCATTTAAGTAGGAACCAACTCAGTGGATCAAGATGTTATCAATTATAGAAGAATATCACGTTTCAAGGGATCAGGTTGGCGAAGATGATCTGTACGATGCGCGGCTCGCTAGAATGCTCCGTGTTCACAAATACCACGCGACTCTGCTTCGTGGGCACCACGCGCGCTCATGTTAGTTGGTCGGGGGCGCTCGTTTATTACACCTCGAGCTAGAGCTTATTACAACTTTTCCCACTTTACAGCCGAGTCTGCAATTGTTTTTGCATTTTTCACGATAACATGAGGCAGAGCATGAAAGGGAAGACGTGGACTCCACTGGCTCTGAAAGCTGAGGTACTGTACCCCACACTGTGAAGTATCTCATCATAAATTGTTGGCGATGTAAGCACATGTAGGGGCACAGGGGGGATTTGTAAGTAACGCACCATCGTAGCCTTGTGTGGAGCGAATCATAGTTAGGGATACATGTACGTCACGGTCGTGAGGACTCTATCCAATCTACAGTCTATGTCTCAGGGTGCCTGACGCGGACTGTGTTATCAATGATAACTTGTCATGACGTCAAGCTGTATATTGTTGCCACCGGCATTTTCTAGAAAATAATGAAGTGTCGGCTGGGAGTCAACTATCCTAACAGATTCTGCGTGGTGTATGTCCACTAGATATCTGGTTTTAATAAGGGTAGGATTTACATGTGCATGCATGCCCAGGCGGCAAGTCCCATCTTTTCCAGAACAATGTGCCACAGCTTTTGTAGCAATAAAACTATGTCGATTCATACATGTAGCTGTAGCACTCGTTTCACATGCAGACAATCGTACTCCTTATACTAACACGATGCATCTCTGGAAGGACACGTGTTGGGGTCAGCGGTGAACATGTAATAGTCTAAACAATGTTTGCGCGGCCAAAGAGTCAAGGATACCATTTTGAGATGCTACATGTAGATGGCAACTCAGCTGACGACCAATTTGTCGTCCGTAGGGAGTGGCTCTCTGAGTGAACTTCTCTCCAGTTCACTCCAGCTTTTACCGCGTCAAGCTCAATAGTTGTGCTACGGTCAGTAAATCAAGTCGTTTACCTCCAGTCCCTGTCCACAATGAAGTTTCCACTGGTAGTCGTATTTGCCGCGTTGATAGCAACACTGGTGAACGGCTATTCTTTTTCGGAAATCAAGACTGACGCGGCACCAACCTCCGCGACTCGTTCAGAAGGACGAACCATTGGTACCGATTTACCACCCGACGAAGAGAGCCGCATCTACGGCGGATCGAACGCGAACATTGGCAATCACATGTACATGGCGGGTCTGCGCGCGGAAGGCCCCGATAGTGACCCGTTCTGTGGTGGCACCTTGATCGCGCCGCAGTACATCCTCACGGCTGGCCATTGTTTCGAGTTCCCGATGTATGATGTGTACGTCTCTCTTGGGTCGAAATACAGGTCGGGCAAGGGCTCTCGGAAGTCCGAGCTGATTCGCGTCGCTGAGGCTTTTCGCCACCCGTTGTATCGCATGTCTAATAATTTCACGGCAGTAACGCACGCTGTGGGATTGCTCAAGTTGGACGCCCTCAAAAATCCAACCAGCGCTTTTGGTTGCTGCAGACGGATCGGACAACGAGCCTGGGTCGATGGCTACTACCCTCGGATGGGGATTAGTGAACAACGAAACCTATAGCAAAACCCTTCGATCCGTGGATGTCGAGATTATCACGAACACGAAGTTTCGCGAATTATATACCGACGGCAACATTGTGGACGATTCCGTTATTTGCGCCGGCAATGGGCATGGGAAGGATTCATGCTATGGCGATTCAGGCGGCCCGCTTATCGTTGGTGGTGTGCTCGTGGGTGTTGTAAGTGCTGGACCTGACAAATACGGAGTTTTACCTGGAATATATGCGCGCGTCACCAATGCATTGACGTACATCAACGATGTCCTGAACGGTGGATCCAGTGGCAATATCACGGAGTTGCTGACCACTGGGACGAGCATGTTATTTGATAACTCCACCGAAATTCAAGGTTGAATCGATGGTATTTGCTCCAATCCAGTCACAAGTGCAATTGTCTCGATGATACTTTTATCTCTCTACGGTAATATCGAAACGGAAAAGAATAAAAATTATCCTGGGTTCAACAGCCTCGTAAATGTCTTAGCTTACGCTACGTGCACTGCGTTTCTTGGCTCCACTTCTCTCTACTTACGTTCATACGCTTGTTGCGATACTTGCCCACAACTTTGACCGATACAATGAAATCAATTTACAAGTTAGAGTTGGCACACTAACATTGATTCCAAATGAATAGATCTCTCACAGTTCGCTGAATACTTGCTAATTTGCACTTCCAGACTATGAAAACGACCTAACCTTGATAGATGGGCAAGTTTGAACGATTCCATTTAGCAGCACTCGACACCACCAAAGCGAAAAAAATTTGCTCGCCAAATGTTGTAGACTACAACTCGTTGTAAAATATCATCCAGACGATCATGTAGGTAACATGAACATTCTCCGTCCCATGAAAGCTGGACTACATACGTCTACTGCCTTATTCATTTAGAAGTACGCATTCCGTGTGGATGTATAATACAAGTAAGCTTAGCAAGTTTTTTATTAAAGCAGGAGCCTCGACATGATCTGCAAGTTCGATAAGCGTCACAGTACATAATACAATTCATTAGCAAAAACAGACAAGCACGTTTCAGCTGGCCCACGATACAGCCATGTCACCCTATCCTATATGGATACTAGTTTAGCGTCCATTGTACTCGTTGACCCCGTGTCATATCCTTCTCGTCCTCCATTCTCTTCGCTCTGTTCCTTCATCGTCGTCACTACATGTAGACCAATCCACATTTTGGAAGCGGCGGTTGGTCTGGCCCCCTCGGCTCGTTCGGAAACACCAGAAGTTACATGCCACCACTTTGAGTTTCACTAGATACAAATGAGGATAACAATGTCGTTGTCTTGATAGCGTATTTTATCGCCACCATTTGTGCTGGTACTACCAGCCATTGCTGTCGACTTTAATATCTCTTGAACTCTGCATGAAATGCGTCAGAATCTATACCATTGCAACCCCCACTGGTTTACTTGTCGTGGATTGGTGGGCACTTGAATGTGCATACTCGTCACGAATTTCTCCGGTCGACGATATTGTAGCGACGCCAAGTACCAACGATACCAGCAATACAACAGTTCGAAGCTTCAGCTGACGACCTTGATAATTCGTCATCAACTTTCGAGCAATTCACTTCTCTAATGCCCGCGTGGAAGGAAGTTGCAGTGATGTGCCCCGTTGCCTTCACCGTAGGTAAACGGCCCGAAAAGTGCCATCAGCCTGAAGTTCTGCAAAACAAACCATGCTGAGTACCAACGAGCAACGACCGACCAAGTCAAACGGTTGAAAACTGCAAGAGGCGATGCATCCAAGTTTTTAACCAATTTCAGTCAAGAATTGGAGAGCATTTTGACGCAGGTTAAGAGATGACAAAGATTGTCGAGTGAGATTTTCTGGCGAACGAGCGCGTGGCAATACAATCTGGCTATCATGCAGGACCCAGAGCCAGCTAAAGCAGTGGAATATTTTCGCATACAATGCGAGCAATTGTTTTAGAAAGCGTAGAGTGAGCAGCGGTAATGATGATTGACTACTGTCTGTGAAGTAGTTTGCCTTGTAGTAGTGTAGGCAAGGTGAAATTGATAAACATTTGTGGAATACTGGCGCATTCCGTGGAGATAATCAAATATCTGACCGTTAGTGTTATGCTGGTGACACCCAAGGTCTTCTGCGACTATTATAATACACCGCCACCTTCAGAGCAAACTCCCTGCACCATTCTCCAATTCGACAAGAAAACAGCAAGCCAACCCGATGAAGGAGGGGTTGAAGATTGATGTGCAGAGCTGGAGGCTCCTTCAATTACACCATTGCCCCAAGTTCAAAGCAAGGGGTAAGTAATGCAACAGTTTGTCGACCCAGTCACTACTATATAGATGGCTACCGCTCCATGCAATGAGTATTCGGAGCAGTTTAACTCCGAGGAACGGTTGGTGTTGATGCGTGCATGGATCACTGTTGCTTTGGTTAATCAAGAACCTGGCACTAAGAAGTCTGGAACCAAAATTGACTCCGACTCGGAGTCTCCGAGTATGCTTATAACCTGCCCCTGAGCGGAAAGGTGTAGAGCTCTAGGCACTGTAGGGTACGATACTTTCTAGTATAGTCGACATCCTTAAGCTGTTCATGCAAAAGTGGGGAAAGTCAGAGATCAATCTCCGGTATGCTTCGACACGTCGAAAGGAGTCATTCAAGCGTGCGGCGACTGCATTCCGTACATCGAAGAAGGAGGAGTTCCGGGACTTGACTTTTGAGTGGGAACTCGTCAACCACGACAAATGGTAGGAAGTCCTAAATTGACTAAGCTCAGCAAATGCTCAACACGTAGTACACGTTTGTTCATTCAATAAGGTGTTGAACGTAGTAGTGAGTTTGGTCTTGCCGCCGTGTAACCCATTATGGCAACCTACATGTAGTATCGTTCTACAACCCCTCCTTAAAAGCTCAAGTACAACAACACCGATCATGGATGATTATTAATTACGAAGTACATGCGAGTCCTCAGCTACGTACTTCACTTTTGGCATAATGCGACCGCAGTCATCACGATTTCCTGAGTTACCACGACCATCACTAGTGCCATATCCAAACGAGCACGAGCAAGTGCCCTGATTGTAATCGCAGTAGCCTCTGTTGGAGCAGACGGCGTTCTCTTTGGTCCCCTTTTGACTCACCACTCCACCTATCGCTACCCCATTGTCAGCGGTGGCGAAGCCTACGGTTCCACTCGATACAGTTAGATCCGCCGTGATAGCTTGCAACGGTGGGATATCGCCGTGATCTACTGGAAAGATTACGGTGATAATGTTGGCAGGTGATGCTGGAGATGAGCATATCATTGCCCCGGAAGAGAATTCCACGACAGGATCTTCAAAACCGAAGGAGGTTATGAGTATATTTCGTAGTGCATCGGACGTGACATCGAAAGGGATGTCAACCGAGGTCGACGTGCGATACTGGAGACGAAAGGTACCTCCCGTCGCAGTACATGCGAGCGCTTGGATCTCGTCCACTTGATCACCCGTAACGGGATCATCGCCATTTAAGCAAGATCCTAGATGATCACGAACGCGAAGTTTAGAGTGAATAGTGACGCATGCAACATAATACACGGAATGGGGCACGCTCAACTTACGTTTGCTGCAGTCGTAGCCCTCATAACCTGGATCACATTTACAACCCAGGATATTGTCACGGTCAAATGTTTGCATGTTGTTTGGATCGGTACCGTAGTCGAATTGCAACAACGGCGAGTCTGTATCTGCTTCTAATGAAAGCTGTCGGATGGTCATGCACTGCCCGTGGCCATTGCAAGCAGGATCTCCTGGGCATTTCACTGTAGATGGCATGCCACGCAACAAAAATCAGCTGTCTGGACCGCAATATTAGAGTTTATGCTGGTAGTTCTACCCCGCTTACTAAGCTCACACGCGGCACCCTCGAACGGAGTGTAGCAAGAGCATTGGCCAGTCGTACGGTCACAATTACCGACAGCCGAGCACTCGGTCCACTGATTGTGCACTGTATTACTTGATGACGGTGGAGTAAACCACGATGGTCCTGTTGGGCATTTTCCTGTCGCAAGCGCAACCACGATCAATCGTTAGTACCGATGTAAGCTTCTACTTTGTATGATGCTGTCTTTCTTACGTGACGAGCAATCTCCCGTCGTCCAGCCTTTTTCACAAACGCATTTGTACGATGGCGACCTGGTACAATAGCCATGTCCACTACAAGCAAGCTCACCTACACAGGCAGAGATTGGCCCACCGTACAAGTTCTTGTCGTTGGCGCAACCACAATCGCCACGTGTTCCTGGATTTCCATACCCGTCGCTCGACCGATAGCCTGGCATGGGATTGACGAAGCACATGCACTGACCGGTTTCTAAGTTTCGTAGAAATCAAGTATACACACGATAGCAGTGCTCAGTTCGTCGAGAACATCCAAGACAATTTCAGAGCGAATGTTAGGCGCCTACCGTAGTTACAGTCTCCTCGATTGCTGCAGAATTCCCATTCTTTTGTGCCTTGGATAGACGTTCTTCCAGCCAAGGTGCCGCCTGCGGATGTCGCGAATACGCTTCCTGCGATGAGATAAACGACGCCTTTCAGCGATCCCACCACTTTGATCGGGGGTTGTCTAGTTTCACAAACCACAGACGAGGAAATAACAGTCAGTCGTCACATGCAACGTACAAATAAGCGTAGCCGTCGTCTTACGGGCCGAAGTCGTAGATAAACTCAATCATAATGGCGTTTGCAATTGTGCTGTTGCACACAATTGGTGCTTCTGTGGCACCAAAGGTGACTTTCACCTCAGGAAGTGTCTTGATTGAAGCGAGGATGTCTTGGAATTGTGAAAGTGTCGCATCGAATGGCACTTGTGCCCCTTGTCCATTGAAGAACAGGTAAAACAATCCTCCTGTCGCCGTACACTGCACAATTTGTACCTCGTTCTTTTGGCCCGTAGTCAGTGGGTCGTCTCCTTTTGGGCAAGACTCTAATGAGCACAGACCAAACAATCAGCCGCACATTACGTGAGCTACACGACTGTCAACCGAACAACGTGCACGCAGCGTTCCCTACTCAGTGAGCAGTCGTAGCCGTGGTAACCCTTGCGGCATTTGCACCCGTAGATCATCTCAGCATCCCATGTAGTGTCGTATAGCGGTTCTGTGCCTACTGCATAAAATGCCGACAGCTCTTTAAGCGACAAGCACTGCCCTGCACTGTTGCAGCCACTAGCGCACTCCACTACAAAAAAATAACGCGTCAGAAGGAATATAAAAGCTCTTAGAGAGGCCAGTTTTCAGCTACCTACTGCGTTGGCACGCTGATCCTACGAAGCCCTTGTCACAGCTGCATTTCCCTTCTTCGTGGTCACACACGCCTTTGTTCGAACACTCGACGAGGTAGTGCGCGTCGTCCGTCGCTCGTGCAGGAGCCACCCACGCTGGCCCCAGCGGACAGCGCTCTGCCGCGACACAAAACGACTAAGTCTCTTTATCTCGCGCAATAAGAAACAAAATAGACTCACTCTGCGAGCAGTCGAAGCCAAAGTGTCCCGCGTCGCATGCACACAAATTGCGCGTGTTGCAAGCCCCGTGCCCCGAGCAGATCTTGCTGTTGTAGACGCCACGAGCACAGGCCGCATTTATCGTGCCTACATGTCCTGCCAACAGCAGCACCGCACTAGTAGCTAGCTGCAGGCTACGCATCACGCCGCCCGATTCTACCGTTAAATGCAGCCGTTAACTTCAACGTAACGCTTCAAGATAATGGAACACAAAGACATGTACACCACACCAACCTTGTCGTAATTACGTCTTCAGTTTTTCTTTTTACGCTCGTAAAAACCCGAGCTAAATCTTGTTGGCGAGTAAAGACTGCGTGGGCCACCACAAGACGCCAACGCATCGGGGGAAGCTTCAGCCCGGATCCTTTTTTTCGCCTTCTTCTGTCTAGACTCTCCGCTGTCCACCATGTCGATGGTCTTTGATGAGTACGGTCGCCCCTTCATCATCCTGCGCGACCAGGAGCAGAAGGAGCGCATCAAGGGCGTGGAGGCCATCAAGAGCAACATCCTGGCGGCCCGCACCGTCTCGAGTCTGCTGCGCACGTCGCTCGGGCCGCGCGGCATGGACAAAATGATGGTCAGTCAGGACGGCGATGTCACTATTTCGAATGATGGTGCCACTATTCTGGAACAGATGCAGGTCGAGCACCGCGTGGCGCATCTGCTGGTGGAGCTGAGCAAGTCGCAGGACGACGAGATCGGAGACGGCACCACGGGCGTCGTGGTGCTGGCCGGCGCGCTGCTGGAGCAGGCCGAGAAGCTGCTGGCCCATGGCCTGCACCCCATGCGCATCGCCGACGGCTTCGAAGAGGCCTGTGAGATCGCTTGCAAGCACTTGGAGGCCATTGGCGACGTGATCCACTTCTCGGAGCAGGACGCGACGCCGCTGGTGGAGACTGCCATGACCACGCTGTCCTCCAAGATCGTCAACAAGTACAAGCGCCAGATGGCGCAGATCGCGGTGGAGGCCGTCATGAAGGTGGCCAACTTTGAGACGAGGGACGTGAACTTCGACCTGATCAAGGTGGAGGGCAAGCCTGGCGGCACTCTGGGCGAGACGGCGCTTATTAACGGCATCGTCATTGATAAGGACTTCTCCCACCCGCAGATGCCCAAGGAGGTGAAGGATGCCAAGATGTGCATTCTCACGTGTCCCTTTGAACCGCCCAAGCCCAAGACCAAACACAAACTGGACATTACCAGTGTTGAGGCCTACGAGAAGCTTTACAAGCAGGAACAGGAGTACTTCACCACCATGATCAAGCAGGTTAAGGACAGCGGCGCCAACTTGGTGATTTGCCAGTGGGGGTTCGATGACGAGGCCAACCACTTGCTGCTGCAGAACCAGTTGCCTGCTGTGCGTTGGGTCGGTGGCGTTGAGCTCGAGCTGATTGCTATTGCTACGGGTGGACGTATTGTGCCGCGATTCTCGGAGCTTACGGCGGAGAAGCTCGGCCGTGCTGGTACCGTGCGCGAGGTTGCTTTCGGCACCACGAAGGAGCGCATGCTGGTGATTGAGGACTGTGCGAGCTCGGACGCTATCACGGTGCTGGTGCGCGGTGGCAACAAAATGATTGTAGAGGAGGCCAAGCGCTCGCTGCACGACGCCATGTGCGTGACGCGCAACCTGATCAAAAACAATCGCATCGTGTACGGTGGCGGCGCTGCCGAGATTGCGTGCGGTATCGCAGTGCGAGAGCATGCTGACAATACCGCGGGCATCGAACAGTACGCCATTCGCGCTTTTGCCGATGCCCTGGAAGATGTTCCGATGGCTCTGGCTGAGAACAGTGGTCTGAGCCCGATTGACTCGCTTTCGGCCGTGCGCGCGCAGCAGATCGCTGAGAAGAACCCGCGACTTGGTATTGACTGCAACTCGTCCGGCACGAACGACATGAAGGAGCAGCAGGTGTTCGAGACGCTCATCGGCAAGCAGCAGCAGCTGCAGCTTGCTACGCAGGTCGTGCGGATGATCCTCAAGATCGATGATGTCATTATTGAAGGCTCGTACGCGTAGGTTATGACAAGCCTATAAATCTACTGCTGCTGCAGTGCAACAGCGTGCGGCTTGCATTGTGAGGACACGCGAGTTGCAGCGGTGGCGGAACAATGGAAGGTTTTAGTTTATAGTCTGCTTTCGCCCGGGAGTTTTTCTGTGTTTGGTTTCGGGTCAATGTGCTACGAGAACTGTGAATAGGGACTAATCTCCTTTCGATTTTCTTGTGTAGGTGTGGCAGTTGATCAATGCAAAAAATAATTCACGAGCAGGACGACCAAGCTTCTGTGTTGCAAGAGGCTACTAATTTAAAGCAGAATACATGTACGTAGAACTCAGTGACTAAACTCCAGGTTCACCTTGCATCAAGGCAGCTTCGACGAAGGCAACACTACATGTAGATCGACGATGAGGTTACACCACAGAAAAACTCACGGCAGCTGCTGCAGGTTGTTCTTGTTCTTGTTCTTGTACTTCGAAGTACTTCGCACTAACCAAATATATTGGCAACCTCGAGCTACGCGATGAGAAGGCTAAGCTGGTGTGATACAACTTAACTCAAAAGTTGTTGAGCAACATACTGAATAATAGTTATGAACTTTCATTTACGCCTGTCCAACCTCAATGGCCATCAGCTGCTAAAGCCGAAGTAAGTTGCTGGGAAATAATGCATTCATACAATTTCTTTTTCACATTTTTCATTGTCAAGCGTCACGATCAAAAATAGATGTAGAGAGACGACTTCACGTCCTGATCAAATTCTTGGAATGGCTCAGTTCTTTGTCCTCTACTCGACTACTGTGGCGCTATGCCTGAGGTAGTAGGTGGCTTGGCCATCAATGGCAAACCTATGCGGCGCGCATTCACTGGATCAAATGCCATTGGCAAGGACCCACCCGCATTGCGCTTACCAAACCATCAGAACGGACTT
The DNA here is from genome assembly GCA_001314375.1 of Phytophthora podocarpi. NCBI lineage: Eukaryota > Oomycota > Peronosporomycetes > Peronosporales > Peronosporaceae > Phytophthora > Phytophthora podocarpi. The sequence goes on from LGSN01000048.1 coordinate 58,272, forward strand.
CCACGGTACGTCTTAGCAATGTAAAAGCGAATTAGCCCCATTGAGTCACCCTGACCTAAACTTCCTTGTAGAAGCTCGACTAGTCGACACACGCTTGCTCCCTTCGACATCAGCAGGCTGGTTACACGTGAAAGTAAGACCTCAAATGTATTTAAGGTATTTCAGAAGGATCTAGCTAAGCTGATGGCACTCTCTTTCCCAGATCCCCGCACTGAAAAAGGCGAACTAAACGACGCCAACCTAAACGGTTTGATGATTTTCCATTGCTCTATCGCTGTACTGATGCACAGCTTTCTCACATTTGAGTACAAATATTGCACACTCCAGCTTCGCCAGGAAAAATGAAGCTAGAGCGGGCTCTGCAGCTGAAAGATCAATGTGATCGGGAGCTTCGGACCATTTGCGAATCAAAACACCGCCATTATCGTCCACTTTCCACCTTTGACAGCCAGGACGAGCGCTCATTGTTTGAGCAGGACAAAACAAACGAGACCGTGATTCGAGGTGGTGCTTTTGATATCTTAGTTCATGACAATGAGGGCTGAAACTCTGATCTTCTCTGACCTTGATCAATGGTAGACAAGCGCGATCTCGAGCGGTTGATGAGAAAACTCTCCCCTGCTATGAGTCATTTCGCCTCTACAGAAGCCGAGTTTGTACACATGCTTCAAGGTTGCTCTGCGTGCAGCAATCGATTGGCGTTTTGTGCTTCGTGTACCGAGAAGGCGTCCGAGTTCTTCAACGGCTTCACATCAGCTGAGCTTTTTGCTCTCTACGGCAGCGACTTACCACCTGCCAACGAAACTGAGCTTGCAAGCTTTGTTGATGCCGCCGCTTCTCGCGAAGCTAAAGCAATTCGCAACGAGTATGTAGACATGTAACACCGAGTATTTAGCCTAAGAAAGGCAGCAAGGGTAGTGTAGGAAGAACATGACGAACCTCTACGAAATTATTAATTTTGGTGTTGTAGAATTGAGGACTTCATACTGCGAATACTCGTCATCACGTTTGGAATATTACAGCTACTTGCACCATATTGGCGCAATTGCTACCTAGGAGGTCTGGGTGTTGTGACTACGGTAGATGGAAACGGGCAACTTTGCTGCATATCTAGGCGATGGCGACCAGAACATCAGGAAAATTTAATCAAAACGTCTTTGGTAGTGCCGTCTCGAACGAGTACCGCATTACAGGACGTTAGCTGGTGAGCTCGCCCACTTTCTTACTCGGCAATTTGCCCAGCATTCCAACAATGGCATCTTTCGAGTCGTACAGAAGCCCCAACAAAGACTTCGCCCCGAATCTCAAGCTCCAGTCAACTCCTACTCAACAACGCAGTTATGCTGATCACATATTATGAGCATATTACGCTGTTTGTACCCCGTGCGGATGACCAAAACTGGAGAGGGAGAAAGAAACTTGTTGCAGTTTATAAGAGTGCTTTTTTTTAAGCGTATCCATAATATTATTATGGCGACAATCTCACTAAAATGTGTACTAAGTACTAAAATAAAAAAAGGTAGCCCGCGATGTCTAACGTTAGTTCTCTATTGCTCGCTTCGTCAAGTGCTTCTTCGACTAGCCACCAAAGCAATTGAACGCTGTGGCACAGGTTTGTGGAGGGGAAAACATAAAAATAATTCAATTTGGCATGATTTTGTTTGCGGCTGTCCGACCAAATGCTGTTAAAACGTGAGGGGTGCAGTTGGTCAGGAGGGCACTTCTGGATTCCCAGTCCTCAAGAAAGTGTCCGGTTTGATATTCCTACCAATACCAAGCTTTGAGTCGTGCAGAAATCCAACTCGAGCGTGACCAACGTTTGCAGGTTTATCAAGCGAAGAACAACGTGGTTGCACCACTGCTGTCCGCCAGTATGATGACAGCTCAGGCATGACTGTGTTGACTCGAAGAGGGTGCAAATTCGTCAACAAAATCACCCATGACAGGTCCTTCAAGCACCAACCAGATTTTGATGTGCTGCAACGCTAACTCGCATCAAAACTGCCTCCCTCCTATCTCGACCGACAGCAAGAGAAACCTGATTAGGCAAGCGATGGTCTACATGTACAATCTCCCTCGGCGGAATAGCAGTGTTTGGTGCGAAAAATCGTATGGTTTACTTCACGCCCACTGGGATCGCGACGAACGAGATCGCGAAGAACGCGAGCTTAAGGAGCGAGAACGCTTGAAGACCCACTGGTTAATCGAAGTGGTGGGGACAATTGTGCTGGTTTCTGAGAGCTCTGTACGTTAGCTGGTTTTTATTTTGCTCGCTATCGCGTTCAAACTCTTTGTATGCGGTTTACCGCGAACAACAAGCACAAAGCTTGGGAGGTTATTAGCGAAACCACGATGCCAAGATTCAAATGTCACTTAAATTGTGACACACGCGGCGTTGTGTTATGTGTCAACAAGCTCGAGATACTTCTGGATTTGGGCATTGCCAATGCAAACGGTGCCTAGAAGGCGTAGATGGGCCGATGTCAAGTAGTGTTACAGATACCGTTGCAGTTGATAGCGTGAGCGCAGGGGTTTCACCATTCCATGTTGAGAAAACGGACGTGGCCAACGAATTTAAATGGGGATTGCCCAACGATGAGCATCATCGCAGGGTGGCCGCTGAAGCGGTCTCATACCATTTTCGTTTTCTCAACGACTTGAATTGATCGACCAGCAAGGTTCTCGACTGACAATGAAGGCCAAACCGGCGGAGCGATGCGAAGATGGCAGCTTCATGCGGATTGACGTCATTTCAATGTTGAAGCTGCTTCTGGTCTCAGGTATTGCGGTCACGTTTCTCGCTCTCTTCGTGCTAATCGGCTTCGGCGGCTCGCCTGCGGTTGCTAATTCCGACTGGACCAGTAGTCCGACACGCTGCACATCGGACTTTTCCATAAGCTTGTATAAGGAATGTGTCGGTCCTAACAGTACGAGCACAGTCGAAGACACTGATGTGAATGGAACAGTATCAGCTATCGATGAGGTTCTCAGCCTCCCAGCCAGCCAGCAAACGTCCATCCTGACGTGCATGTTCGATTCCTGCACAAACCGGACGAACCGCCCATTTGCCAGCAATGAAGAAAGCCTCCATGTGGTGCACTATTCGTTCGGACTCAACGGGTTCAAACAGCTCAATCGCTACTTTTACCTTGAAGCTGCGTTCCCAAACTTGCTGAAGACAGCTCGGTCTTTTGACGTCACGATGACCCCACACGCCAAAGGGTTCTACCTCAACGAGACCAGCGGCAACAAAACCTACGCAGAGATCATCACTAATGTCGTTCAAAACACAGTCACCGTCGAGTGCGAGGAAGGCGAGTCTTACTGCGAGTCAGCTTACTTTCTGCGGTTTGGAGACATCGATTTCAACGACTACCAAGTCGATGTCCTGTTCAACTCCACGGAAAGCTTGGCACTGAACGGCTCCAACGTCCAATTCCGCAAAACGTGGGGCACCGAGTCTTTCACCAACTGGCTCATCGGCATGAAGTTGTTCTTCTTGTTTCTGTCGGCATTCTTTGCTGGCTGGTATATCTTCAGTGTCAACAAGCTGTCGTCTCGTGAGCAGAATGTCGAGCAGGGATTTGTCATGGCGCTAGCTCTATCACTGATCCTCTTCAATGATCCCTTCTACTTCGCCGAGGCGACGTATGGCAGCAACGCAGCGCGAATCCTCAGTGTTGGCTTCCAAGTTACGTTCTTCCAGATGTTGCTCCTGTTCTGGCTGGTGGCCATCGACAACCTGCGTCTTCAGGGTAAGGAGAACGGCGTGTCGAACGTGAAGTTCTTCGGCCCCAAGCTCATCTTCGTGGCGTTCTTCTGGTTCATCATGGCGATTTACTACGGCTACATCAAGTACAACCGCAACAACGATGCCACTTGGGACCCCTTAGCGGAGAACAGCACTTTCGCTTTCCTCCAGGCGCTCTGTGGCCTTCTTAGTGCCGGCTTCATCGTGTGGTACTGTGTCCTCATTTTGATGAGCATTCGAGAGATTCGATCTCGCCGAATGCGTTACCGCTACTTGGTGGTGCTGAGTCTCTTGATGGTGATCGCATCGTTCTCTGGTCTTGCCAGCGGCGAGTTCTCGCCCACCCCGTCGAGCGGTGGAGCGTGGACCTCACTCCAGACAATTTTTAACATCTACGTGTACACACTGTGCTACTTGTACGCTCCATCCGCCACGACACTCAACACTTTGCGCAAACGCAAACAAGCCCACGGAGGTGAAGATCCAGAGGCTAAGTCTGTACTTGGAAACACTGCGATAGAGCCTGCAGATGTAGAACTGACCGGCATCGACGAGGTTCGCGAGACCGACTTGGCTTAATAGCGTTGGATACTACCAGCAGGGGGACATCGTAACTGCGTACGCACAAAGTTGGCGATTAAGATATTCAATTATGTTTGCTGAATTTATAGTGAAAATGTTTCAAGCCGGCAGCAGTAATTGAGAAATTGAGAACTTCTCGGTACAAATTTCGGATATGGTGCGCGGTGCAGATAAGGCCTTGCTGTTCACTGTGATTCTGTGAAAAGTAAATTTATTGGGGGGAAAAGTGTCCTGTCCACGAAAATAACCGAGTAACTAATTATCTCGCCGAGGATTCGGAGACCTTGGTACTGGTATGCCCATTCCCCGCAGCGGCGTCTACTGCCCAAGTCGTGCAATCTTCTTCACTCGGCGGTCTTCATACCATTCCATGATACCAAAATCCGCTTGAGCCGCAGCGTATTCCCCTCGCACTGGAAGTCGTGGAAATTCCATAGCGAACATCTCCAAGTGATACTGATCCAAAATGAATATATGAGGGAGCTAACGCTAATTTTAGTGATGTTACATTGAAAATGAAAGTATTCCAAGAAGTATCATGGTGAACGCGCAGTTACTGTATGCTGTTGCAATACACTGACTCCGAGTGGTTTGTTCCAACACAAGGAAATTGCAATTGGCAACAGTTAATTCGGGTTCGTAAAAACTAGTCCAGCCAGCCACTTCCACGGGTCCATCCGTATTCCTCCGAGCCGTGGTTTGGACATGACCATCTTATCTGCATTCCCTACACTGTAGAACATGCAACTACTAAACCAAGACTGGAAAAATTGGGATCACGCGAGCGGGAAGTCAAGGAGATTCACCAACGTGAACCCATTCAATGTCCCATTGTAAGTATGCATCTGTGGCTGGGTTCCGGGTTCCAGAGGACAAACACGGATCGGACATTCCAGGGTTTCTTCCGTCCAGGTATCGACCAGACGAAACGCTCTTCACGAACTTGTGGCCATTTCCAGCATCTCCAATTTCCCATTGTAAGTAGGCATCCAATTCTGGGTTCCGACTTCCAGATGACAAGCAGGGATCTAACATTCCGGGGTTCCTCCCATCCAAGTATTGCCCTGACGAAACACTCTTGATGAACTTACGACCGTTTCCAGCATCGCCGACAATCCATTGAAAGTACACATAGGTGGATGGGACTGCCCCTCCGCCCGCCAGACAGGGATCCGACATTCCAGGGTTCCTACCATCCAAGTATTGACCGGACGAAACACTCTTTATGAATTGGTGGCCGTTTCCAGCGTCCCCGATGACCCATCGTAAGTATGCGTCTGACGATGGAACTCGGGTTCCAGAGGACAAGTACGGATTGGGCATTCCAGGATTCCTGCCGTCCAAATATTGTCCGGACGAAACACTCTTCACGAACTTGTGGCCATTTCCAGCATCTCCAATTTCCCATTGTAAGTAGGCATCCGATTCTGGGTTCCGACTTCCAGATGACAAGCAGGGATCTAACATTCCGGGGTTCCTCCCATCCAAGTATTGCCCTGACGAAACACTCTTGATGAACTTACGACCGTTTCCAGCATCGCCGACAATCCATTGAAAGTACACATAGGTGGATGGGACTGCCCCTCCGCCCGCCAGACAGGGATCCGACATTCCAGGGTTCCTACCATCCAAGTATTGACCGGACGAAATACTCTTGACGAACTTGACACCAGTTCCAGCATTGCTGATGTCCCATTGTACGTACGCATCCGTAGCCGGGTTTCGATCTCCAAACGATAAACGTGGACCTGGTTCCCCAGCATTTCTACTGTCCAAGAACTGGACGGAAGAAAAGCTCCTGATGAAGTTGTGGTTGTTGCCAGCATCACCAACCTCCCACTGTAAGTTTACATCCGTGGCAGGATTTCCAGATGCCAGGCACGGATCGGATTGTCCTCGAGCGCGACCATCCAAGTACTGCCCCGAGGAAGCACTCCGGATGAATTTGCGCCCATTTCCAGCGTCGCCAATTTCCCATTGCAAGTACACGTCCGTGGTTGGGTTCCGATCGCCGGACGACAACCAGGGATCGGAAATTCCGTGGGCACGTCCATCCAGGTATTTCCCAGTGGAAACGCTCTTGATTGACAACATGGCGGTACTAATGCGACGTTCTTGCTGCTGAAAGTCAGGGGGCTTCTTTCTGAGCAATATCAGTCGGGGACGAATATCTTGGCGCCAGCAAATTCAGAAATGATCATGAATGACTCAGTAGTATATCGTAGGAGTATGACTGGAACAGGGTTCAGGAATCCTGATCAGGATACCATTGTATCCTTAACCCACCGCTGCTGTCGTTGAAATCCTTAACCCACCGGTACTATCGTTGAAATCAGAGCTGATTCATCCCATGCTCGCGTAGCATCGCTGCGAAGATTCCGCCGAAGGGTTGAATCAGCACTGATTTCAGGGACATCAGACGGGAACGCGGAGAAAGAGCGCCAGACTGGTGGCCAGCTACTTTTCAGCAGTCTCTCTCTACGAATTGTTGCTGGTTTATCACTTTTAGTCAGAGACACGGAATGTATCAAAATAGAGTATAAGTGCGTTTTTTTAACTGTAACATCCAAAAATGATTTCTGTGCCTGTTTTGGCTGCGCGCCTATAAACTGTAGCTGTATTATTTTAATAATATGTAGACTTAATCTTTAGCCCTCCCGTTTTATCAGTGCTGACAACCTGAGCTCCGCCGCAGCGAAGCTCATGCTAAACTCACTCGAAGAATGATCACCCAAGTTGTGCATCCGTGGATGGATTGCACTTCAAGTTGAAGCGTTCAATCAGCGTCGGTCGGATGGGTACGCGTACATTTAACCAATGGTTCTGGTTACCAGTAGGTTCTCCTGCAGATCTATCGAGGTGTTTGGCGCAAAGCTCTCCGCCCCTACGATGGTCATTTCCGAATATGCTGGACAAGGAATCGGTTCTGACGTTGCCGGCGCTGGGCCAAGATGTGCAGCTCGGAATGCTGTACGATGCCCGCACGTCGTCATTTTTCAGCGGTGCCTCGTTGTGGAGCTACGTTGATGTCAACGAGAACCAGGAGATGAGTCCGAGTCAAGTGCAGAATGTGGAGTACAAGCTGTCCTTCTCCCTGGAGGAGGCCCGCAAGAACGCCGGACTGGACGTGGAGGCCTCACTAAGTCTGGACCTGGGGCTGCTAAAGGCGACAGGGTCGGCCAAGTACTTAAACGACAAGAAGACCAGCACCTTTGAGGCTCACGTGGACGTCTCGTGCACCGTTGCACGCCGCACGCGCCGTATCCCACAGGAGAAACTCGCCAACATGCCGTACGCGAGTCATCTGGACAACACACGTTTCACCCACTACGTCGCTGAGGTGGTGGAGGGGGGCACCGCTACACTCAGCTTCTCTCAAGCGTGCAAGTCAGCTGAAGAGATGACAAAGGTGCAGGGAGAGCTGGAGGTGGGTATCAAGTCCATACCGATCAGGGGCGAGGCCAAGCTAGATTACCAGTCTGAGGAGAACTCGACTAGTGAGAGCCTTCGGGTCACGTACAGTGGGGCTATTATCGAGAGCGTCGCCACTATGGATGATGCCCGTCGTGTCGCCTGCGGGCTGCCCGAAAAACTAGCGCAGCAGATGAACACACTGTCGTTTACGCTGGTACCGGTGTCAGTACTCGACAGCAACTGTGTGGGTCGTCACATCCGTGAGCTTGACGCTGTTCTCGTGAAGAGAACGATCAACGCTCTGAAGGGCGGGGGTGCCGTTCAGCTCGAACTTGACGGTCTATACCGGAGTGCCGTGTCCAGAGGCACATTCCCGATGGTACAGGAGCAACAACGTGGCTTCAAGATGGCATTCGAAAGGGCAAGCACAGAATTCTCGCATGCTGCACGACGTCTGCTTCCGGAACTTCGAGGTGGAAACACAGATTACAACGCTAAGATCGCCGAGCTCGAACAGGCCGTGGCGTTGTTTGAGCATCGCACGCGAGTTGCGGGCGAATTCAAGACCAAAAAGAGTGATGAGGCAGTTGTCCTGGTGGAAACAATAGAGGGGTTGTTCGCGGATGGATTTGAGGACCACGTATCCATCAGAGCGAGGTACGCTGCCCTTCTCGATGTAACGCCGCGCCTGATGATCTCGTTTGGTGGAGCTGACATTAGCCGAGTCAAACACCCGCTACAAAACCTGATCGAGCCGTCCGACGTGTCCACAAGTAACGATAGAGGTGATGGCGGCAGTAGCAGTGAAGACGATGATATGGAGTGGTTTGAAGACTCACGTAATGTCTCCTACTTGATCGCTTCGTGCGCCAAGCTGCGCAGCCTACGCGGCCGTTTGCTTGAGTGGGGTCCATCAGCTCCAGCTGTGGCACTTGGCGTGGCCAGTATCAACAGGGCGCATCTCCCTGGGAAGTCGCGACGAGTTTCCACTCAAATGGGTGATATTGTGCTGGACTTCGGAGGCAAGCTGACGATAGTCACCAGCCACATACCGGGAGTGTTGGAGGCAGACAACTCCCCGTTTGTTCCTGTCATCTCCGCCATCACTTGTACCAGCATGTCTGTCGAGATCCCCTGGCCTCTTCGAGGAAAGACAGCAGAAGCAGTACTACCAACGACGGCGACAGTCTTGCGCTTTTGTGCGAAACAAAATCCTGAAAGGGACGGAGCTTTCCCCCGTGCAAGTGAAAGTGAGACCCCGGAAGATGTGATAATCGACAAGAACAGCAACCTTGACCAAAAAAATCTGGCCGGTCTCAAGGATGACTGTGACTACGAGGTGCAAATTTGCTTCCTCACGATCGTGGGTCCGTCTGAGTGGAGTGCATCGACGACAGCACGCACAATCAAGCCTCCTTCAGTAGCGTCCGATATCATCAAGTTCTACGATGCCAACCGCGAGGAACTCTCGAGTGACGGCGATGGTGTTTTCAAGCGGTGGGAGATGTCCGAACAGTCTAATGCGCTGTATCTTGGACACAAAATCACCAGCGAGCGCCAGTGTCAGGACGAGCGCTTCCAAAACGAGGTCGCCCTGCGGATCGTCGACGTCGCGCCGCAATTTCGCCCAGAGGTAGCTGGCTCAGATGTCAACGACAGTGAAAACACCAAGATAGTCGTCTTTGTTGGGGCTACTGGGCATGGCAAGAGTACGCAGATAAACGCACTGGTCGCGTTCCTTCTCGGTAGTGAGCTCAGCGAGCGGCGTCTGATGACCATCGATGATCGGGGTGCCAATCAGGCGTTGTCCGTCACAAAGTATATCACCTGCTACCGCATACGACCGCTGTCGGACCGATTCGGCGGCAAAACCCTGTTGATTGTGGATACTCCAGGATATGGCGACACGGGCACTAAACAAGTGCTAGGATACGAGCGGGACCAGTTCGTCACGTCCGCAATGAACGTGTTTTTCGGAGCTATCAATCATGTGAATTCGGTGGTGTTTACGTGCCACGCAAATACGGTGAGGACGACGGTCCTTCAGCCAGTGTCTACCTACGTCTTCCAGTTATTCGCGAAGAACGTCTCGAGCTGCCTGCGCACAATTTACACGTTCAGTGATGCCGGCAACCCTCTCGCTCAGGGAACGCTCAAGCAGCTAGAGTGGCCGGTGGAGAATGGAGAGGTGGAAGTGAACAACGCAGCATTCAACGTGGCGTACACCGAGGCCAAAGCAGCTAAGCTAGCGGACTGGTGGAACCTCTCAATGAATGGGCAATACATCGTGCTGAACAACCTCATGCTGATGGGGCCAATTTCCACGAAAGCCAGCGAGCAAGTAGCAACGGACCGTCTGAGTCTCGAGCGCCAATGCAAGATTGCTGAGCAAAAGATCATGCGGACGGCCAACGACGCGCGCAACCTCATTGCTAGGCTGGACGCACTGGCTAATGCCGTGGGAGCAGCTCCAAACGAGATGGTGGAAGTGAAGAATATTGTTGTCAAGCAAAGGGACGTGGTCCAAGGCGAAGCCACCACACTGTGCACAAAGTGCAACCTGACCTGCCATGAGAGATGTTTTGTCTCCAACGATGACATGAAAATCGGCTGTGCGTCCATGAACGATGACGGGATCTGCATCAACTGTCAATGCCACTGGACGAAGCACAAGAACACTGAGTTCATTCTGATCCCCGAGGAAGTTATCGAAATGGTGACTTGCCAAGAGCTTATTGACGCTTGGAACAAGTACAACAACACCTTGGAAGGCGCGCTGCTGAGCGCAATGGACGAGTATCGAGTGCTGCAGGAGGAGCTGAAGAACGATATCTTGAATTTGGCGACCTTAACAGAAAAACTGATGAAGACAGCCCTCCGTCACAACCCTGCAGCACTCATCAACTATGTGGAAACGCTTATCATGACTGCCAGAGACCAAGGAGCTCTTCCAGAGCATGTGGCACAACTGACAACGGCGAAGAACATGCTCAAGTTGACGTCCGAGATCGAGAAGATTGGGAGTGACCAGGCAATGAGCGGGTCCAATGCTCTACTTATCGTGATGCAGGAGCTACGCGGCGAGCTCAAAACACGCATGGAGCTTAACCCAAAGGCTCGCGCTGAAGCGGAATCGAAGCCATGCAAATTGTACAACAACCTTCGAGAGCGGCTGCCGAAGCAGCTACAGAGCAAGGCGCCGCCGAAGCTTAAGTCGGAGGAGGGACTCTACCCCGACAACTTGAGAGCTATCGTGAAACTTGTGCAGCTGGTTCTAAGTGACGGTGGGGTCGTAGGCGTTCTTGCCGTCGAGTCTCCTCCGGCAGCATAATTGTGTGCATGATGATTAAGTGACATGTACATTTTTTTCAAGGATGTGAAAGTGAGCCGGAATTGCCCGGTTGAATACAAAACAAGCGGCGGGATACCTTTCAAATACGAATCAGGAAACTAAAACACATAAGATACTTCACAGTTTTCCGTCCACATGCTCGACCCTCAGTTTACTTCAGATACAATTAATACTTCAAAAGTACTGCACAAGAAGTCTGATCGATCATGATAACTAGGCGAATAACATAGCTTCCCCACTCCACCAAGGTGCGACTTTTTGCCATTTCCTTCGTATGCTGTAGGCATGACAATCGATTGGGATTGCACAGGTTCAACGCACTCCCTTTCGAAGTCGACCAAGTCATTGCTTCGTTGCAATTGAAGGCCTGTTCTCAACCGGTGCAGCAAGTGATCAATTGGTGGTTCATTGGTTTGCCCGAAGACACATCGTCAAATCGAAGCACCAAACTAAACTTTGACACTTTCAGCTGTATGGACGCATGTCATCTGAGTGACTTGAGCAGAGTGAGGTCAGGGCTGGAAGCTACCACAACAATACAGCTATATCCATTCAATCGAGAGAAAAGTTCAACACACACCAATGCACAAACTTACACATCCCGTGCCCTCTATTCTTTGTCTTGCATGTTCAGGTCAGTCGGGTCTACTTTTCAGCACGGAGTCGCTTGGACGGGTCACTGATCTCCATCGATCGCTTCCGCATCTTCGACTTCTCATTCAGCGGCGCCAAATCGTGGTGCACCGACAGATTCTTGGCCAGCAGGAAGGCCACCTCCATGCTCTGCGAGTAGTTTAGTCGCGGGTCGCAGTAGCTCGTGTAGCGCAGCGGCAGATCTCCTTCGTCGATGCCCTGCGGGCCACCAATGCACTCAGTAACGTTCTCGCCCGTCAGCTCAAAGTGCACTCCGCCCAATACAGAGCCAGCCTCACGGTGAATCTCCAGCGTCTGCTCCAGCTCGCCAAAAATGCGGTCGAATGGCCGGGTCTTGTAGCCGTTCTCAGCCACAATCGTGTTGCCGTGGCATGGATCGCACGACCAAATCACCTTCAGACCAGCAGCCTTTACCGCTGCAATGTGCTTGGGCAGCAGGTCCGACACCTTGTCACTGCCGTAGCGCGTGATGAGCGTGATCTTGCCCGGGTTGGCCTCCGGGTCCTTCCACAGCTTACGGATCAACGGCACCAGATCGTCCACAGCCATACTCGGGCCAACCTTGATACCGATGGGGTTCTCAATGCCACGGAAATACTCGATGTGAGCGTGGTCCAGCTGACGCGTGCGGTCGCCAATCCACAGGAAGTCCGTGCCCACGTTGTAGTAGTTGCCATCCACCTTGCGCGTCATGGTCTCTTCGTACCCAAGCTCCAAGCCTTCGTGCGACACAAACAGATCCACCGTCTTCAAATGCGGCGAGTCCGCTCCAACACCGCACATGTGCACAAAGTGCAAACTGTCCGTGATCTCGTCCACCATGTGCTGGTACTCTTCACGTCGCGAAGAGGTTTGCACAAAGTCCAGATCCCACTTGCCAGCATCGTGAATGTCTGCAAAACCCGAGCCCACCAACACGCGACCATAGTTCAACGTCGCGGCACTGTGGAAGTATCCCTCCAGCAGTCTATTTGGGTCCGGAGTGCGCTGATCCTTTTCGTATCCATTGATGTTCTCGCCCCTGAAGCTGGTCACCTTCTCTCCATCCAGCATCTCCGTGTTACTGGACCGTGGCTTGGCAAACTGCCCCGCCATACGCGCCACCCGAACCGTGGGCATGCGCGCGCCCCACACCAGCACGAGACTCATCTGGATCATGATCTTGAGCTTCTTCTCGATCAGCGCCGGCTGGCAGTCCTGGAACCGCTCGGCGCAGTCGCCGCCTTGCAGCAAGAAGCGCTTGCCCGCCGCGACATCCGCCAGCTGCGTCTTCAGCTCCTCAATCTCACGCACCGACACCAAGCCAGGCAGCGTCTTCACTGTATTTCGCGTTGCAACAACGGTAGAGATTAATTAACGTTAGTCTGAATGAACATGTTGACACAGTCATTTTTTGGGGAATGCACTGTACACCCTGGTCGTACACTTGTCGTGAGCTAGTTTCAGTGCCTTATCATCCGGATACGGAGCTTGTTGCTTGACGGGGAATTGGCGCCACGAAGAGGGCGTCCATTCAGTGCTCTGGGGAGTTGTCATAGCTGCCGAAGTAGCTGGTGGTAAAGTCGACTGTGACGTTTGGCGGAGACTTGGGCGAATGACGACCAGAGACTGACGTACGTCGATTGTGTGGTGTGCGGTACATCACAGTGGTGTTGCCACAAGAAAAATCTGCGCATCAACATGTTGACGCCGGAGTTGCATACTGGGCGCGAGTGTATATAGCTGACGTACGAGCCATTGACAAGCGAAGAGCTCCGTTGGCCAGCATGGGCAAGCATCGCGGTGCGGCGCATGCTAAGCGGCCTTCTGGGCCGAGAGGAGACTCGCTAGTAGTCGTGAACCCGTCGATGCTGCACTCTGCATCTCGTGGGGGGCAGAAAACACAGCAGAACGGCAAGAAGAAGAAGACGCAGCAGCAGAATCAACCCAAGAAGCGCAAGGCGGACAAGGACGACTCTGGTGGACTCAAGAGGACGCAGAAGAAGCGCAGACAGCAGAAGGAGGACAAGGCGATTGTCCGGAATGTGGCAGTGTCAAGTGCAGCCAAGTTGACGCGCGACGAAGGCGGCGGCGCGTCCTGTTCCGTACTCCGAGTCAAGAGTGACGCAGACGTACTGGCTGGACTCTACTGGGTCTTGCTGTCTCGCAACACGCCACGCCCTTGTGTGGTCTGTCTGCCCAATCATGATGAGACGTCCCCGGCTCAACTGGCTGGGATGCTCAAGCATATTGGGCTGCAAGCTGTAGCGCTGCATCGCAAGATGACGGCGGGCCAGCGGAATGAAACGGTGCAGAGACTGAAGGCTTCTGTGTCGGCGGCGTCGGCGTTGCATGCGATGGTGCTGGTGACTATCGATCACTTGCTGGCGAGTACTGCGAATGCTAAGGCAGACGTAGCACTGGTTGGAGCTGTGAGTTCTGCGGCTACTGAAGTGGCGACGGCGAAGTTCGCTCATGTGCACCAGGTGATAGCTGGGACTGGAGAAGAGCAGCTGAACTCGAACGTCTTCCGCCCTGAGTTGACGACACCTTGCTTACAGCAGCTGCAGGCGAGGTTGAAGCTGGCGCGGCGGATCGTGGACATAGCACAGCGTGTTGGCAAGACTGGAGCTGCTGCTCTGGACGACGACGACAAGTGGGCTCGGAAACTGGCGAAAGGAGCTGATCTGGACGATGATGAAGATGATAACGAACAGAAGAAGAAACGTAAGCGTGCGATGACTCCGGATGAGCAGAGGCTTCAGGCATTGACGGAGAAGCTTTACGTAGTGCTTACGCGTAAGCTGCCGAGTAGCAAAGCGAATAGCACTAACGCGTCAACCGATGGACAGCAGGAGGCCGATAGTCAGCACCGCCGCGAGAAGCTAGAAGTGCTGGGTCTTGTCACTGGGAATGCTGCTGTGGGTACGGCCATGACGGATGAACGCACATCTGCTCAGACTCGGTGGATGGACTTTGCGGAGGGTAGAGCACACGGTGGTCAGTGGAAAGGAGCTGTCCGCCATGGTGCGTCGAAGGACGCGACTTCACTTGCGCTGCGTGAGAAGTTCTGTGCTGCACGAGGCAAGGCGAAGGACTCGACCTTCTTGAGCAACTGGACGCCGAACAAAGAGCCCGTCGACACTGAAAAATGGGGTGGTATGTTCGGCAAGGTTTGCGGCCACAACGAAGTGGTGATGAACGAACTGCGGGCGTTTTATCCACAGGAGGTGCTGAACTCGAAGGTCTGCAGCAAGCTCTTCCCAGCACCAGGCAACCAGGGCTTTGACGGCTGTCTGGAGCACTTGCGGTTTGCCTGCATGACGCAAGACACGTGTATGACACTATGGGACGCCGAGTACTTCATCTTCATCTCGTCCCGCGGGCGCGTCACATGGTCCAAGAAGAGTCAACTGCTTTCGCTATCGCTGGCGAGTTTGCAATGTCTCGTTCCAGCGCTTCGCAACTGGACAGCCTTGAGTGGCGATCACATGCCGCCCAGTGCAGTCCTTCGCGCGATCCAGCTTTGTTGCCAGTTTGGCAGCGGCGACAAACACCCAACCGATGGGAAACTGCCCCCTAAGGCGCTCAAGCGCATCATGAGCTTCGCGTTTGGCGGGTCAGCTCGGCTGTGGCGTCAAATCGCGAAGGTTCCGACGCCGCTAGAAGAGGAAACTGTGTACGATTCCCAGTAGCTGGGAGACAGCAATAAATAAGAGAGCAGGCGAGAGAGCGGCTTATTTACTTACTTCTGCTTGTGTTGCATGTCGTCCAACTCGCACGGATGGATGGGTGGTGGGTGGGTGTCTATAATCGTTTCTTAATCCCTGTCGCGATTTCCGGTGGTTGGTTCATCGCGAATTCTGTGTCGACATCCTTCCCCGCCCGCATTGCGCCTGCGCACTTTGCATCTGCTGCAAACAGCGGTGTCTGGTTACTGTCTCCTATCGGTTCCTGCTCACGCGGAAGCGAGACCTTACTGCCATAGCTGTGCCCGTTGAGAATACTGCCATTCGCAAGTGTGGCGTGCTTTTGCAGCACCAGCTTCTCCTGCACGGGGTCGAACACGAGCCAGTCGTCCGGCCGCGGGATGGTTCGGTTGGCGTGCTGCATCTTCACCTGCACCAGCTTCGCCAATGCTTCATTGCACGCGTCGTCATCTACAGGCGGCGGCGGGATGCCGTCAAAGTCTCCTTCGTCCTCATCTGCATCCATCCCTCTGGCCTCATCTTCCGAGAGCAACTCAGGCACGTCCGGTTCTGTAAACACGAAAGGAAGACTGGACAACAACATCAAGAGCACAAACAACCAGTCAGCTAGGCAATAACCCGTGCAAAACTCAGCTCCATAGTCAACTTACTAGGCCGGAAGAATCTCAAAGAGCTGATGGTACAGCCAGCGACCTGATAGCAGGTCCAGCAGCAGCGGCCAACCTCGGTCCAGTAGTCCCCAGTGCTTGGCGGCGTAGATGACAATGTATGCACCTAGAAGATGTAGTGTGGGCACGTGCACGCGCACTAGCGGCAGTGGCGTGTGATGCATCGCCATCTCCTCCACGAACGTTTCCTGGAACGAGAACTGCGGGTACATCTCGCACACGTCGAGGGCATTGGAGTAGGCTTCTCCCAGCAGGTTCACCAGCACGCCGACGCCTGCCACGAAGTACACGACGACCCACGGAGAGCGGCGAGCTGCATCCAGGTAGTACATCGCCTTGAGAACGCGATCCAGCGAGCGAGAGCTTGTTGGGTCCAACGGATGCGGAGATATCGGCGCTGGAGATGTCGTGGTGATGCCGCTGAACTCGTACGTCTGGAGCTGTTACTTTGGAACCAGGAAATCGGTACACGGAAGGGAACGATATTTTGACCAATGATAGAAATTATAAAAGTGATTGGTTGAAATGGATAGCGAGATAAAAAGCGCTGAAGGCCATAAGTTTTGGCAGTTTTCTGTGTACCGGTAGTACCGGAGGTACGGCCCAAAACATGTAATTCCACAATGTGGCCTCCAAACGAGCATTGCTCATGAATTTTGAAAATTCACACGCAGAATATAGCAGTCGTGCCTACAGTTCCTCACAGGGGTGTACCCTGCAAGGCATATATCGCATAGAAAGCTGTTGCTGCCTTGCGAGGAATGCTCCTGCTGCGGGCGACTCGGTCGACGATACGCAGTTTGACCTAGACGAAGCAGTCAACTGTTGAAATCGTCTTCAAAATCGTTGCTTGTCAACAGTTTACGCGAGATGAGACCCATACCACTTCAGCTCACCGAGTAGCTAACCTTTTTAGCCTAAATCGGTCATGCAACCCACTCCAAGAAATACATATAATAAATAAGTGGTTTGCCCCACATTTTAAGAGGTGCAAATTTAGTGCAATTGATGCAGGCATCCAAAAAGAGCAAATAAAGAAGGCGTAGGAAGTCTTGAATCCAGCACTAAACTTCGCTCTGTTGTTTTTGATGCATGTATCTTATGCATCTTAATGCGCTCTACTATAGTGAATATGATTTGCATCTTTACTGCATCAAATCAACAGTAAATGTATCATGGATAGGCTCGCGCCAGCCTGGCAACATGCAGTGGCAGTGTCCTTTTGTGTTTGATCTGCTATTTTTGTCGCTTCGTTGACAGCACTGTTTCTGTCCACAATCCACCGCATACAAAAACAACGTGACGATCGTCTAGTCGACGCTGCAGAAACGGGACGAAATGTACGCAAAAGATGTACGAACCTGATGGCCTAGCCCTGCAATTGGTCGTGCGCTTTTGGTCGTCCAAAGTAATACAAACCTCAAGTAAGAAGGAAAACTGTACGGAAAATTTGGTGCGGACAGTTTTATTTTCACCAATACAAGTGCGTGATTGAAAATATAAACCAATCCCATAGCGCCGTGTGGTTCCTTGGTGAGTACACCTTCGACGACCGTCAAAACAAATCAGAACCCTGCCGCCGGTCTCATTTTGTCAAGGATCGCTCATTCCTGGATTCCCTTCGACCTGCTCAAGTGAAACCCAAGCAAACACCATGGCTGACCAGCTGACCGAAGAGCAGATTGCCGAGTTCAAGGAGGCGTTCTCCCTGTTCGACAAGGACGGCGATGGAACCATCACCACCAAGGAGCTCGGCACGGTCATGCGCTCGCTGGGCCAGAACCCCACGGAGGCCGAGCTGCAGGACATGATCAACGAGGTGGACGCGGACGGCAACGGCACGATCGACTTCCCGGAGTTCCTGACCATGATGGCCCGCAAGATGAAGGACACGGACTCGGAGGAGGAGATTCTGGAGGCCTTCAAGGTGTTCGACAAGGACGGCAATGGATTCATCTCGGCCGCCGAGCTGCGCCACATCATGACCAACCTGGGCGAGAAGCTTACGGACGAGGAGGTCGACGAGATGATCCGCGAAGCCGACATCGACGGCGATGGACAGATCAACTACGAGGAGTTCGTCAAGATGATGATGTCCAAGTAAGCGTCGCGTCGAAGAGGTGGAGCGCGTCTTTTGAGGCGAGGCGAGGCGCGGGCAAATCAATGCTCCCTCGGTTTCGCTGATTAGACGAAGACTTGTGCCAATCGTAGCTTAAATAATTTAGAACAGCGAGAAAATTACTTTGCTGCTGCTGCTTCTTGTTCGTGAGTGTTGTTGTCTGTTATGTTGTCGTCTGCTTTTATTGGAACGTTGGGACTTGTGTGGAGGGATCGCTTCAAACCCTCCACCGACCCCACGACAGGACGCCTCGCAAAGCAAAGAATCACGTGGTCACATGGCTACACAGCAATTGCCGCTACATCCAGCGAAACCGAAAAGTGAGACGCAGCCTCCGTCTCTTTCAAAGTGTTCGATTACGGAAACCTGCCGCCTTTCGATGGAGCGAACAGAGGAAACGGCCGAGCGATGCTCTGGTGCCAGAGCGCATGTATTAATACATGTACAGAACAGCACCAGCATAACACCTACTAGTAGTATTAATACCTTCTCACGTGGCGAGAACTCGCCGGCTCCGAGAACTGGTACACTGTACCATCCGCGACCTTTGGCGCAAATGGATCTTGTGGCTGAAGTTGAAGACGACTGAGTGGCCACGGATTGCCGGCTGATTTGTTGCTGCGCGAGCCCGTTCCGCGAAGGCAACTCACTCGCGCAGGCGGCACAAATCATCCGCCTCACCTGCGATGGCGGTGACGGTGACGGCGGCTGCGGCATCCTTGGTGTCGCATGCACGGCGGCTCGGCGAGCTGTTGGCCACTCACTGGCCATGGCCAGTGGCCAGCCATTTGGAGAATGCCGGGAAAGCGACGTCTGACAAGACTGTCCAGTCTGACTAGGCCACTGTACGATCGTCGTTCGTGGTAGAGACTGCTCCGTTGATTGGTTGCTTGCGCCTACACCGGGAGGCGCTCACGTCGTGAGTCACGACGGACGGCACAGATCCGTTGCGTGCCACCGCTGTTAAACACGTAGCGCGGAGGCGTTGGGCGGAGATTCGGACAACACGCGCGTCACGCCACGCTCTCTAACTAAAAGCGTGCCGCAGTTACTAGTTGTTCTTAGTCTGGAGGTGTCGCCACCGCCAACCAGAATTAGACCGGAAGGAATGCCGTAAATCCGAAGAATAGAGGGACGTTTCACATGCGCATACTCAACTTGTTTCCAGAAGTGAAAACCCTTTGTATCATCATATCCTGCACCATCTGCTATCAGTAAATACAGTCGTTCATACATTCTTCTTCTCCTACCATCATACTCTGCAGCATCGCATTTGTGACGCATTCTTCAACATCATTCATCCTCCGAAATTTATGAAATTTCGAGTTTTCGCTGGATCTCCCAAGCGAGCTCTTCACTCTGCGAAAGGATCTCAAGCGGCACGCACCACTTCCTCCCACGCATTTCGGCACCGGAGCTCCAGTGCGCACACACACTCCTCTCTCTCGCTTGTCTCTCCATGGACTACCGCCAGTACCAGCAACAGCCGCAGCCACAACCGGACGCCAACATGCTGTCGTCCGCGCACGGCATGGCGCGCCTCAACGGCAGCAACCGCGCTGCCTGGAACGCCATGGACCTGCAGATCGGCGCCCAAGCTCCTCCTGCCAACGCGCGCAGCGCCGCGGCGGATGGCGGCGCGCTGTCCGCCCGCAATGTGCTGCTGCGACAGAAGCTGCGCGAGCGCAAACGCTACGACTCGGCCGACGACGCCATGAAGAAGGCGGCGGCGCGCGCGACGAGTCGGTACCAGCAGCAACCGACCGAGAATCAGATGCATCAGCAACAAGAAGACGTTGTGCCTGTGCCAGTGCAGCAACAGAATCAGATCCAGACGGAAGAGCGGCCGTTTTCGCCGGCTCAGATGGGCCAGTCAGCTTTCTTCAACGCCATGCAGAGCGACACGTCTAAGCCCAAGCGGAACGTGCACCGGAATGCACCCACATCGCTGTATGAGCCGCCTGGAGGAGCGGAGCAGGGACGCAACGTGCTGATCCAACGCAAGCTGCAGAGCAAGATGCCGTTCAACTCTGCGGATTATCAGATGGCCCAAGCGCGACGCGGACAAGAGGCAGCGGAGCAGATGGAAGACACGCTCATGGAGGACGTGAGTGAAACAGAACCAGCCAAGGAAGAGGCCGTGAGCTCGCCCTGTGCGTCTTCTGCGGCCACGGCCAGTCGACGTCAACAGTTCGCAAGTATGAGTCCCAGTCGCGCCGGAAAGTACGGCGCACTGGAGAACAAGAAAAAACCCAGTCGACGGGAGCTACTGGAGCAGCAGCAGCAGCAGCAGCTGGAAGACCATACTACTACTGCTATTGATCCTGCTGCTGACGAGAAGGCGCAACAGGCTGGAGGCTCCAACTACGGGAAGCTGTCTGCGGCTCATGTGCTGATTCGACGCAAGTTAAAGGAACGGAAGCGGTTCGACTCGGCGGACTATGCGATGGAGAAACAGGGCCAGCCGACGGATGTGCCTGCTGACGTCGCTGCTAGTCCTGCTGCCCCAGGCACCGCGACTTCGCGCTACGGCACGCTGGGAGATTCGCAGGCGGCTATTAACCACCAGGTGAAGCATATCAAGCTTTCGGAAGCCCCAAGTGGACGTGTAGCGTCTCCGGCGGTTGCTAATGCTGCTCAGGCTGCATTGGCCGCTCGAGCAGCTCGGTATGCAGGACTGAAGGGTGTGAGAAACGAGAATCCCAAGGTGGACAACAGCACTGGACAGGCGGCGTTCGATCGCTACGGCCTTGACAAGAGCGCTGCGCCTTCGGGTGCCGCCGCCGCACGCAATGTAGTGCTACAACGCAAGCTTGCGGAACGTAAAATGTTTGACTCGGCTGATCACTTCAAGGAGGCCGCTTGAACGCAGCGAGCTGCATCACGTACCACTTCGCACTGCGCAGTTGACGGCCACGTATAAGAACGAAGGGTTGAACGGAAGATAAGTAGTAAGTGACGTTTGTATCAATGATGGTCAGCTACGCGCAGGCACGAAGCAAGTGCTGAACAGGTAGACATACGTACAGTATGACCCACTCGAGCACCGTCCACGGTGGACTCCACCCCCACGTAGCGAGACACGAGTATCGATACCAGGCGGCACCACTGCTCAGGCGAGCTTGTTTTAATTTGCATGGACAGCTTTTCCTATAATTTCTTGACTGCATGAAGAGTGAAAAAGTAAAAGATGCTTGTATGAACTCTTTCACGGTTTTTGCTTGGCGTGCTGGTGTTGACAGAGTTTCTCAGCAAAGTCTGAGGCCGATGGTCACCTAAAAGTTAAGCATCACTTAGGTCGTTTGACGTCGTAACCTAAAGGTGAAGCTGATTGAAGTGGTTGCTGCAAATGCTGCAACGATAGGCACCTGTGCACGGTACCCTGGCCTATGTGGATCGCGCAGTTATCGTAGGTACGTACAAGCCAGCTTCGTGGATTTAGAGTTCCTGATTCATCACAAGGCAGGGCAACGACCTGAGCAGCCAAAAAACTTTCACGCGAATGGTGCTCATCCTTGGAAATCGACTCGAAGAGACATCCATATTGCTTCAAGCCCTCGACAAATGTCTTCTCGTTGATTGGTATTCGTGCTTGATATGATGAACAGGCAACCCGAACTAAGCGTACGGAGACCACCGAGCTACAACAGAAATAACACGCGTAAATGTGAGGCGCTATCTTCCGAACTTGCACCTAATGCCCAAGTTTTGCAAAGCTAATTTATTGATCGTTTGGTTGACAACCGCTCGGTGTAGACTTCCGCAGCAATAGCAGAATCCGTAGTATGGTTGTTGAACTCGATAATTTAACACCCGTACTGTAGCTGCTGAAAACGTAGAGTAATGATTTCACTCGTTCCTGCCATAATTCCAGCAACTCGAACCAGCAAGAATTTGTGAATAAATTTGCCACACGTAGGTTGGTAGACCTATAAATATGGAGTGTCATTGCTGCTGCGGGGCTGCCTTTTTGCCAATCTCACGCATTTGAACTGCACAACTCGCATCCGCTGCCTGTTTACCACTTATCCGTGTCGCGATGGCGACCAGCGAAAGGAGACCACCGCGTATGGATGTCAAGTCGCTGTACCCGAATTTCTATGCCGAGCAGCACAAACACCATGTTCAGGAGAACAACACGATGGCAGTGCCTCGCAAACGACGAGATGGTTCCGGTGGTAGCACCAGGCGAGACGTATACGGGGCTGACATTCGCCCGCCATTAAGGAATGGCCTCTTACAACTCAAACAGCAAGTTGATCAACGTCGCAATGGAGACGATATGCCAGCCCGACAACTTGAATCATCATCGGAAGAGCGTTCCAGGCGAGTAATCCCCCCCATTGCAGCTATCAGAAGCTCCAACCAGCAAGAGGGGGTGGCATCTACCCTTCATGACGACGGTGACTTGGCAGCTCCAGTGATGGCTCCTTCGTTACGTCCCTCTTCCCGGCAGGTTGCAATTCGCGGGGAGCTGAGTCTGACTTCGCCGGCTTGGGAAGATGACGGCACTGCAAACAATGTCGGAATATCACCTCGGCTTCGACCCCTGCCGTTTCCAACCGCTTTAGCTGGAAGTGCGCGTTCCTTGCTGGAGGCCACCACAGCAATATTACCAAGCACCGTGGATGGCGAATCCCTTCAGGACCTCGTGATGAATGCTCGCCCTCGGACACGATACGCGAGGAGAGAGCTGCAACGTCAGGGGTCTGCTAAAACTCTAGCGCGGATCTCCACAGCACCAATGACACTGCGTGGGCAGCAGTCCCTGGATGGCACCTCGGTGACAGCACGGAATGCAACACCACTAATCAGTAGCCGCTCGACAGGAACTCTGCACAGCGCTGGTATCTCGCGATGTCCTAGCCGCCAGGCTATTCAATCCGCAGTCGTCAATACAGTTGAAGCAGTGCTGCCGGGAACAGAAGTCGACGACGGTACCGACGACGATGACGACACGAACTTCTTCTTAACCGAGTTGGAGGCAGCAACTCGGGCCGCGAGTGCAGCCACCGCGGAAAAACTCCACGTGTTGGCAAGACATGTTACGCTTGGATCAGTTTTGCTGTACGGGAATCCGCCTGCCCTGGTAGCTGCTATACAGCACTTCACAACAGCGTTAAAATCGGTTGAAGACGCTGCTTTCTCCAAATTCGACTCACCGTCAGGTTTGGCTTTAACATCCTTGCTGCATCACCACCGAGGTGTAGGCCTTCGTGAACTTGTAGTTGCGTCGGCGTCATCAACCAGTCAGGTTGCGATGGCATGCATCAAGCATGCCTTCGCAGCTCAGCGGCGTGCACTTGAACTGGCCCAGCGAGCCCGAGACCCTCGACTGCAGGCGAGAGCAGTAAAAGCATTGGGTTTGCTACTCCTGGATGCTCATGCCTATGGTCCAGCACTTACACACCAGCAGGAAGCCCTGCAAATTGCACTTGAAGAAAAGGATCGAGAGCTCGAGGCACGCGTCTACGCCAATCTCGGTAACTTGGCGCTTGCCCAGCTAAACTTCGGTCACGCGCTGAGCTGCCACCAGCGCGATCTCCAGCTTTGCTCGTCTAAAAGACTCGATTGCCGTTTAGGCCGCGCACGTGCTCATCGGAACTTGTCAATCGTCTACGCGAAGCTGCATCGACGTGATCAGCAGCTCAATCACGAGAAGGAAGCGCGGATAGCTGCATACAATAACGGCGGCGCCTACCTCTACGACATCGCGAACCACACAAACACCAGCGTCGGCAACATTTGCTTGCAGTCTTCAACGGACATCGACCCAGCGTTAGTTACTCTTGTCACTCAGAACCTCGCGGAGATTATACGTGGACTATCTACTCACCAAGCTCGTGGTTCTATCCTTGAGAATGACGTCGATGACTCGATAACAGCAGCCTTGGAGCAAGAGTGGAGTACAGCTGAAGTGGACTTGGAGGCTGCAATCGCCACTGTATCAACTGAAGCAGGCACACCAGCGACTACAATGGGCAAGGAACCCGTCTTCCGCTCTCCCACGAAGTCGCCAAACAAAAATGCACTCTCACGCCACGTTTCCATCCGTATCAACAACTACGGCTCAACACCACCTCAAACGGAGCCAGAAGCGCCACTACAAAGTCGAAACACGTAAGAGAAAATCCACATACACGAAAAAGACAACGTATTCAGCGGTATTTACACCACCACCTTCACGCCAAGTTATTCGAGTCCGCAGAGGCTCAGATCCGAGTTCAGACCGCCGTGGATTTCCTTGTTCTTGAGCTTCGTGCGTCGAGTGAGGAACGCGTCGAAGCCGTCCATTGCCTGTAGGTCCTCCTTGGTCATGGGGTTGCCTTCCAGGTTCATCACCTGGACAGCCGAGCCTTCTCCCAGCAGCTCAACAGCAATTGACTGCATTTTAGCACCGGGCGAGCGGCCGACCAGCGTATTCCGGCACGCTGAAAGCACCTTGAGCTTGGGACATCTCGCCAAAGCAGCCGGCAGTTCCGTCAACTTGTTGCCGTCCACGTTGAGCTCCTGCAGCTCCTGCATCTCGCCCAAATTCGAGGGCAAAATCTCCAGAACATTGTCCGATAGGTCCAGTTCCTGCAATTGCGCGAGTTCCAGCACACTGCGAGGTACAGCACGCAATCTGTTGCCCCTGAGCGAGAGCTTGGTCAGATTAGGAGGTAGAGCACTGGGAATGTCCTCCAGCACGTTGCCATCCAGCACCAGCTTCAAATTCCACATGACATACACAAATTGTCAATATAAAAATGATAATAATACATATAAATACAATTAAAATATAAAAGGACAATAATCCTTGTGGTTTTAGGTGTTCTCGTACCGTAGTGAGCGCCTCGAGCGCCGACAGATCCGGCAGCGCCTCAAGGACATTGGAGGACACCTTCAGCGTCTTGAGCGTCTTGAGCGCGTTCAGTTGCGGTGGCAGCTCGCTCAGTTTGTTGCCCGTCAGGTCCAGCGTGCGCAGCGTCGACAGTTGCAGTAGCTCCTCTGGCAGTTTTTTCAGCTTGCTGTTGGGCAGCGCCAGCACGCCCGTGGCCCTGGCCGACTTGATCTTCTGCTGCTGCACGCCGCGGTTGTTCTTGGGCTTGCTCTTGGCCTGCGCGTGGGCCTCGCGCGCCTTGGTCGCAGTGTTCCCCATGGCGAGTTGTCAACTTGCAACTCGTCCACTTTAGGTAATGGCTTCGTTACAAATCTTGGTGGAGTTGCTACTCGGGGTTGATTTGGGCAACCCTATTAAACCGACCCATTATTTCGTTCTCTTTTCTTGCACTGCTTCCATTGGCCGAAAATCGTCGTTGGCTGGTCTCCATTGATACACCCACACTGACACCTTGAGCAGCTATGATCAGCAGCGAGTCCAGCGATGAGGAGCTCGCCACGCTGCACCAAGCCGCTGTGACTGCCGTCAAGCCTGTGTGCAAGATCAAGAAGGCCAAGAAACCAGCAGATGAGGCCTCCGCTGCGCCCACGGAAGAAGTTACAGGCAAGAAACGCCCCGCAGACGACGCCACGGCCGCTTTAGACCCGGAGGATGCTCAGAGACTCAAGCGAGAGGCCCGCAAGAAGCGCAAAGCCGAGGAAAAAGTGGCTCGGGAGGCGGCCAAGAAGCAACAGCAACATGATCAATTGGCCAATGAACGCGCGACCAAGGGCCGAGCCTACACGCTGAGCATGGCCATCCCTGGCTCCATTCTGGACAATGCCCAGACCAAGGAACTTCGCACCTATTTGGCGGGTCAAGTGGCTCGTGCTGCTGTGATCTTCCAAGTGGATGAAATCGTCGTCTTCGACGACCAATTGGGCAACAATGTGGGCACGGGGGCGCCCAAGAAACGCGCGCACGACTGCCACGTCTTCATGGCGCGCATCTTGCAGTACTTGGAGACGCCGCAGTACTTGCGACGTGCATTGTTCCCGATGCATTCGGACTTGAGCTGTGCGGGTCTATTGAACCCGTTGGATTGCCCACACCACTTGCGCGCGCAAGAATGGAGCGTGTACCGTGAAGGTGTGGTCACGGACCGACCGCTGAAGGAGAAGGAAGGCTCGCATGTGTATGTCGGGCTGCAGCGTGAAGTTGTGGTGGACAAACGTATCACGCCTGGAATTCGTGTGACTGTGAAGATTGACGAGGCGTCCAAGGACTTCAAGAAGAAGAGTAAGTGTGCTGTGTGCTGTGTGCTGGTGGGTGGACAATTTCACGACAGCAGAGCCTAACGTTGCGATGATTTTTTGCGTGTTCGTATAGTGGTGGGCAAGCTGGTATCGTCTGCTGAACCGCGTGAGCAGCTTGGCGTGTACTGGGGGTACACGACCCGATTCGCGTCTTCGCTGAGCAACGTCTGGACCGACTGTCCGTTCCCGGGCGGCTACGACCTCAAGGTGGGCACGTCCGAGCGCGGCAACGTGTGTGTCGACGACGCAGACTTCTCGCTGCCGAAGTTCCGCCACGCGCTCGTCGTCTTTGGCGGTGTGGCCGGTATCGAGGAGTGCGTGGACGCTGACGAGAAGGTGTCTGTGAGCGGCGAAGACTCGAACATGCTCTTCGACATGTGGGTCAACACTTGTCCGGAGCAGGGCAGTCGCACCATTCGATCAGAGGAGGCGCTGCTGGTCTCGCTCGCAGCTCTCCGGCCGCACGTCAACCGTGGTGGACGAGCGCAATAGATGGCAATGAGGGAGCTTCCCATGATTGATTAGCACAAATAAATACAAGGACACACTGCATAGCACCACCGACCGATCCACTAAGTCAAACGCTGTCTGTATGTTAATAGAGGACGTTATCCAGCCGCAGGCCGCTTGGTCGACGGACACTTCTTATAGCAGTGGAACTTGCGCGTGCAGCGCGTTGTACGGTTCTTGCCGCAACAACATAGCTCCTTGCACACAGGGCAGCCATTCTCAAAGATGCGGTCGCCATGCTCTTCTATCATCTTCTCAGCACACTTCGCGCAAAAGATATGGGGACACACAGGACACCGCACGTTCTTCTTTCGCAAGTTGCCACATCGATGGCATGATGCTCGGTGACGCATCAGCATGTCCACGTAGTTCCCATTGCTGTCCAGATGAGGTTGCTGGAAGCCTGTCCCCGCTACTGCGGGTGCCAGGGGCGTGCCGGCTGTGCCTAACGAATGTGACGGCACACCACCAATCGAACCGAGACTCTCCAGCCCAAGACCGTGTTGTGAGCCTGAAGTCGCCATATATCCTTCGTTGGCTCCCAAACCAGCTCCCGGTGTTGCTAAATACCCGTAATCCGCACCGTCATACCCTTGCAAACTCTGACCAGGCGAATGCTGCTGAAGACTTGGATCGCTGTTGAGGTACGGCTGGTTTTGCGTCGATATCACCAAGTGATGTTGCTGCTGCTGTTGATGCTGCTGCATAGGGTCGTAGTTAGCCCACATGGACCCTATCGGCGTTGACGAGCTGAAATTGTTCGTGTTGCTACTGTCGAAACCAGTGCTACCTGTAGATGTCCCCCAGAGGGATCCACTCACGGAATCTGGTACTGATGCCGCTGAGTAGATGTAGGTCGCCTCATTTGGCGAAATTGGTGGCAGCTTGCTGTCATTTCCCAAGCCTGTAGTCGGTTGCAAGTCATCAACGTTATGGGTCGGTAGGCAAGTGGCACCAATGGCCTGCTCCAAACGGCCCACGATAGCTTGTGCCTCCCGTTGGGAGCTGGGGATCCACGTGATGCCGTTCACTGACTTAAGTGACGCAGGTAGCG
The DNA here is from genome assembly GCA_001314375.1 of Phytophthora podocarpi. Taxonomy (NCBI): domain Eukaryota; phylum Oomycota; class Peronosporomycetes; order Peronosporales; family Peronosporaceae; genus Phytophthora; species Phytophthora podocarpi. Next base: position 86,243 of record LGSN01000048.1, read on the forward strand.
CACTCCACTCTCTTAAGCGGGGCAACGCTCGTTGCAACGCGCGCCGATCCTGGTCGCTTACTTGAGCGTTCATGCCGTTATTGACCATGAGCAGCTGACGCAAGTAGTACCCCACCGCCGTCCAGAGCTGCACATTTGCATCCACCGTCAACCAGCCGGATGTCGTTTCACTCCAAAACTGCGCCAGCGTATCGTGTTTCATCTCCAGCACCACAACGCCCAGTTGTGCATCCATCGTTGAAGTGCACGCAAAGAAACCCTGAAACAGTGAGCAATTCTGCACACCGCCAGCGAAGCGCGCAAACATCCATCCAGCCGGTACAAGCAGCGTGCTCTCAGCACTCACCATACACTTGATGCACTTATCCACTCGCTCTGCCAAAAATGTAGTCGCAAACTCCGGGTCGTTTTTCCAGTCTCGGTAGGCGTCCCAATTGGCCACTGTCGGTGGGATCAAGAGCACCCAGAGCTCGCCTGCAGATACCGACAGCCATGTGCACTGCCCTCCAGGAGCAATAGTAAAATCCAGATAAACATTCGACTCGAGGAATGCACCAAAGATGTTGCTGTTCGCTGCATGTCCGCTCGAGCTTTCGTCGCCATTATTGGGGACCAAGCGGTTCCTATCCACTTGAGCAACAGCCAGCGGCGGTGCCACCTGCAATTGGATTGGCGTCTGGTGCAACTGAAACTCGGCATTGGCCAATAAGACAGCGTCCTGCTCTTCTTGCTGGTTGGACTTAGAAGCTCGTGCTTGCCACGTCGGGGCTGTCAACTGCACTCTCGTCTGTGTGGCCACGTCCGTGGCTCGCACCACTCGGTTTTCTGTCAATAACTTGGCAACGGTAGCTCTATCGAGCGCCGGAAAAGGCTCGTCGAGTCCAGCAGCTCTGTGGTTGTTGCCTGCAATGAGCACGGGCTCCTCCAGCGCGTTCCGCTGCAGGAAAGACGGCTGTACATCTTGAGACGGGACGAGATGCACCCCGGACCGAGCGTACACAGCTGCGCCCAGCAGTCGCCGAAATCCGGACGAGCTCTTCTTGTGTCGGACTTGGACAGGAGTTGAAGTAGCTGCGTAGCCGCCTAGATGGACGGGCAGCGGCGAGAAGGCATCGAATGGAGGACCATCATTCTTATTGGGTTCTGAAAAACATGTCGTGGACAAAAACAATTATTGTCAGAAATGAGGGGGAAATCAACCATTATTGATAATTGTCAATATAATAGATTCAGCAATGACGGACGGTATTTGACGCCTTGGTGGCCGTGTTGCTGGCAGTCGAGGCAGGCGAACTTGGCGACGAGCAGCGCGTCTTGTTCGCTCACTTGGGCGCAGGCCCCGTGCAGCCATCGGCCGCAGAAGTGGCACTCGATGAGGAAGGAGGACGCGCGCGGGTCCACGTCGTGGCCGCACACGACACAAGCTGGGGCGCTATGCGGAGGCGGGGGCGGAGGAGAGAGCATCGGCGGCCTCTGTCTGACGAGGCGAGACGAGTTTCCTTCCAACTTGCGCGCGAGGCGGCAGATTGCAGAGTGGACCTCGTTGGGTTAACCTAGAGTTGGTTGCTGCTGCGTAGAGAGCGGCGGGGGGCGATACCGAAACGCGTGTGTTACGAGCTGAGAATAACCGCGAGATGATGGCATTTCGGGTACAGGTGGTGGTGGTGGGGTGACTCGCATTGAAATTTGGGTCCGAGCGAGGTGACAGCGCAGGATGTGTGTACCGAGACGTATTGATGGGGCTGGCGAAATGTTAGAGGCGCGACTTTCAACTCTCGGAGAGTCCAAGCGTGCCAATCTCTCCAGGAGCGATTGGCATGCGTTATTGTCGGGGTAAAGAGGGGGCCGTACAAACCGGCGAAACGAAGTTGGGCTAGGGGACAAGTTGGTGTCTCCGCAAAGCTTGACAAGAGGTAAGCAATCGCAGGCAAGTGCAAAGGCCTTGGCAAGCGTTTGCCTCGAGGCTCACGACATCGAGGCTGGTTTCTTTCGAGCGAGAGGCTACCGAAGTCCACTGCGACACGCTTGTAGGGTTTCGCTGATCGATGTCAACTGGCGGGTGCACCCAACGGCATACATGTACTTAAGTATTATAGGTGCAGCTTTGCATGCAGCAATGGGTCCGAACGCCATTTTGCGGCCTGGCTGCTTGGCATCGGACGTTGTGACTTCTCAACGCCACGTCGCCAGGAAGTCAGTCGAAATGCATGGCTCCTAGTCGAATGCGCTTACATTTAGCTTCGCTTCGCGCCCGTGATATCAACTACGTGCAGCACTGTACTGTGCATGTTGCAATGACTGACTGGTTGACGCGCAGTACAGTGCAGTCGTTAGCGGACTCAAGTGCTCACACTTGGGTCCGCTTACGACAGGATGCAGCGACGAAATGGTGGCTGACTGCGGCCATTGCCTGGATCTGCAGCGGCGACGCAACCAAGTTAGCGTCTGAAACACAAACTGACTGGTGAGTTGGTCCCACCTTGACATCGCACTGAAGCAGATGGAGGAAGGGGCGGACCGACTGAGTGACATCTCATCCACTTTCGATAGTCGATCTCATGTGAGCGTGTGAAAGGCAACCAAGTCACCACTTCGTGAAAAATTCACATGCCACCAACACGAGAAGGTCAGTTCACAGTATCAACCTATGGAGAACAACAAACACATTGCTGTTTTATCTATTTTTCGTTTTCAGCGTCTAATCTATTTTTTGTTAGTCATCTATCTGGCGTACGAAACGACTAGTCTTCATGCACAGGAAGCGCTATTGCTCACTCTTCAATATCACCCCCCAAGTCACGCAAATAGAAACGGGCAGATCACTGCAGTGCAGAAGCAAAACGACATCATGATCGGTGGCGCGGGCAGTGGTCACCACCGCGTGTCCCCGGAAGTGACTCTGAAAAACCCGAATCCGGATGCCACGCTAACGCCCAAAATCCCGACGAACGTTGGGATCAGCAAGAAGACTCTCTCAACGAACCCTGTGAATGGTACCAATGCTCCTTTGCGTAGGTTCCCATTTATTGGAACCCAGCAGCCATTGACACCGGCACAGGCTGAACTACGCGAGTCCCGCAAGCGGGCGGTGCTGGGGTTTCTGGACTCGAAATGGTCCACCGTGACAATGCTCGTCGTGACTCTGTACGCGCTTTTCGGAGACGACATTCGACTGTCGCTCTTCTCGCTGTCAGCAGACAGCGGGTTCTTCTCGCTTGCCACCATTTGTCTTGTGCTCTTCTCGCTCGAGTTCCTCGCGTCGTGCTACGCGAAACCGAACTACCTTTTCAGCTTCTACTTCATGCTCGACCTCATCGCTACGTTCTCTGTGCTACCAGATATCGGGTGGATCTGGAATCAAATTATCGGCACCAACACCAGCTCCTCGGCGATCAAGGCTAGCAAAGCTACGAGGGCTGGCAGCAAGGCTGGACGGATCGTGCGTGTCGTGCGTGCTGTGCGGCTCTTTCGAGTGGTCAAGATTTTGAAGTGGAAAAATAGCGCCAACAAAAAGGGCACAGAGGAATTACAGGAGAGCAAAGTCGGCAGCAAGATGGGCGAGGTCACTGTGCAGCGCGTTGTGATTCTGGTGCTGTTCCTCATCATGCTACTGCCGGTCTTCGACGGAGGCTACACCCAGGTGGAGTATCGCTATCAAGACTACGGACTACGCATCATTCACATGCTCGTGTCATCTGGCATGACGAAGGGCAGTGTAGCGCAGTCCACGGAGTACGCTCGCCTTCTCTTTGGCTACGTGCGCGACGCCGGTCTACTGGTATTCATTCAAATGACCAACGTGACCAGCAACGTGCTCATGGCAGACATTGCGGGTTTGCGATTCCAAAACTCGCCTGGCGCCGTACACAACTTGACCGTGAACCCGTCGAATGACTGGTCAGCAGATAACTTGATGGCCGCCTACACTGATGTGACCGACAAGTACCGAGACTCCGAGGTCAACATCGTGAAAACCTATGGATGCTTCAACAAGGACTTCATCGTGATCGACTCCGCCGACAGTACCAGTGCCTGTGTGAGTATCGCCATCTTTGACATTGCGTCGGAGACTTCGTCCTCTGCATCCTACAACATTCTCAAGACGTTCTTCATTATTCTTGTGCTGGTTGCTGCCTCGACGTCTTTCATCCGCACGGCCCGCATACTTGTTCTCGATCCCATCGAGCGCATGATGGATGTTGTGAAGAAGCTAGCAGATAACCCGCTGGCTAGTGTGCAGACATCGGGCGATGATGCTCAGATCCGCAAGAACGCTAAGGAGCAAGGCTTTGAGACAGCGCTGCTGGAGCTCACGTTGTCGAAGGTTGGACGACTGATGCAGGTGGGTTTTGGTGCTGCTGGAGCAGATATCATTGGCAAGAATATGGGTTCTGGAGATCTAGATCCGATGCTACCGGGCAAGAAGATCACGGCCATCTACGGGTTCTGCGATATCCGCCAGTTTACAGATACAACCGAGTGCCTACAAGAAGAAGTCATGGTGTATGTGAACAAACTTGGTGATATCATGCACTCAGGTACGCATCACTACTACGGCATGGCCAACAAAAACGTCGGCGATGCCTTCCTGCTCTCGTGGAAGATCTGCGACGGCGAGTTGGCTTGCTTTTCGCGTTCACGGATACACCCTCTGAAGAGGACCGAATTCAGGTGAACCAGTCGATTACATGCCCTCCAAATTCCGGCGCGGGCACTCAGCTGCGCCGTATCACACCCACTGAAATGGCTGACAGCGCACTCACGGCCTTTATCAAGTGCATGATTGACCTGGACAACGCCAACACGGATGGTC
>LGSN01000049.1:0-92734 GCA_001314375.1 Phytophthora podocarpi
TCCCTCCCAGTTGTTGGGGAGCGTAACTGAACAATTCCATCCTGTAACCACCCACTTTCGTACGTAATAGAATCACTCTTAAAGAGTTCGTACTGTTCTCGGACAACTTGGAAAGTATGCTTGCTCGCCAATGCAGCCAATCGCAGTAGAATGTCGTCAGCGCCGTGGTAGTGGCGTGATCCTACCACATGGAATCGAGCAGCATATTCCATCACTGCTGTCGATTGTAGAAAATTGAGTGTCTCCACACACTCGTCCAACTCCATTTCCGGGTTGAGAATTTCCTTGAGATCACCCCAAGCAGATTCCAACCTGTAATCAAGCAGCGTACGATTATGAAAAGGAATACTTGAGAATATAGGCTGAGGCACGTACCGATTGTTAGCATGATTTCCAAGATGCGCGACGTGACCACGCTCGTAAACAGTCCACATGTCCTTGCATGAGTGCCAGTTGCGGATGAAGTAAACGAAAAGAGGATGTTTTGGCTCCGGAAGTTTCTCTTGCTCGTCGAATCCATCCAGAATGTAGTACATACAGCACAAGCCTTGATCTTACTCTGCCTCGTCCTGTGCCTTGACCATCTTATATACGGCGTCCTCGACGCGATCCACATCAACTGCATCCCGACCACCATACACCGTCTTCACCATCTCCGTTCGTAAGTATTTCTTGAGGTAGAAGTGGCATATCAGCACGTGGGCCAGTGGGAACTTCCACTTCAACAGACTCATTTCACCGAAGTCCTTGGCAACCATAGTCGCTCGAATTCGATCCCACATGGGGTTATTCTCCTTGTAAGCCCCAATAGCATCCTTCATGCAACCATGACTCTCGTTTTCTACCAATACGTGCTGTACATATTGGCCCTACACGCGCCCAACCACAAAGCAAACAGTCATCATCTCGTGTTACATTGATTTCACCAACGAATCGCCAACTACACCTACTGCTCTCCAACTACACCAATTATACCAACTGATCACCATCGAATCACCAATTAAGCAACAAGGGGTTGAGTACTTACGTGAAGCTGAACAGCAAAACTTGGATGCGTTGGTGCCATGAGTGGAGTCAAGCATGACTACTTCAGGAAAAGCCTCGAAAACACGACGCATCAGTCGCGTCTGTATCGTGATTGTCTGCGTAGTCTCCGACTCATTGACAAAAATAAAGGCGATGTTCCCCCGATAAGCACAAAACTTGCGCAGGACAGCCTCCAGGCTGTCTTCGACAGTACCGATACCACGACGCTTGGATTTTAATCGCTGCACCAGATTGTGCACGCCCCGCAGAATAACGCGTTTACCTGTTCATTTAAAACAAGTCAACAATGCATAAGTCATAGCATTGACAGCCACAGATTTATTCCCTGTCGTGTCTTGGAAATACTTGATGATCTTCTTGGGCTTCCCTCCCACCTTGACAAGGTCGTCGACAAAATCGAGCACTTCAGGATCCGCGACTCTCCTGTTGGCCAGATAGTTGTCGTAGACATTTCTCCCAAGGCGAGGATTGTGTGTTCCCTTGTGCGTCGTGACCTTGATTCGAAAGTTGTGGGTTTCAGGGCAACGGGTCACAATCGCACAAAGGATCACTTCACAACTGGTGCTGCGGTCTGATGCCGAGTCCGTTGACCGCTTCCCCTGCCGTTCTTATTCCATCCGTGAGTGCAAAGCATCTTTTTGTAGTAGTCGCCAAAATTCTCCAGTATTAGCTCAGCTTGTGTCCACTTCTTCTTCGCCTTCACCGTCGTACGAAAACGATAGAGCTGCAACGTGCGGGCGTGGTAATCCTCCAGGCTTGCGAAGAACGCCGTCCAGTCGCCGTGCCAGCTCTCAAAACATGGTGAAGTTACTCGTACCTCTTGTTCCTCGCCGTCCGACGAATCAAACTCACTCACGGACGCTGTGGCGTCGATCGGTCGCTCAATCGCAGGATCGCTGGCGTAAACGGTGGGCTCATTTGACACGCGGGTGTTCGCTATCCGCTCGCTCTGAACGCCCGGGAACGCTTTGTCTGTCCACTCGCTCATACGCACACGTGCCTACGTGACAGACAGCGAAGCAGCTTGAGGGTCGTGCCGACGAGAGAATCCACGCGAGGAGGGGCTTGGGGGCTTAATTTGGAGGCGGTGGGCAGCGGTTGATTTTGGGGCGGGAGATTCTGAAATGGAAGGCCACCTACAACTTTAAAAAACCCTGGAATGTAGCGATCTTAGTATTTTATCGCTGTGAATTTACCACCAGAGCCAATATTACCGTGTCCCGGTTTTGCATTTTCGTTGGTGACTCTATTGAGTTCCCTCTTTAAACTCCCTATTAAATAGAAAATCTGCACTTACTACACGTACTACTCAACCGTAGCACGGACAACTCGATCTTGTCTTCTCGCTCTCCTGCGACAACGATCCGTTGTCTTTCGTCACACTGGCATCATGGCCAGCGGTACGATCCCTTTGACAGCGAGTGACTCGACGAGCGGACGTCTAAGTGCCACTAACTTATTTTACCCGAACAATATCAATACATTGTTTCCAAGCCCACCTAGCTTGTCGTACTAATATAACAAATCAATTTGTCCCACCTTTATCCCTTTGCCGGGGAACGCTGTAGTAGTAAACAGGCTAGACCAAAACGTGTACTCACCAAGAGAGGTGCAGTGTAGAAGTGCTGCGCGAGAAATTTCGTATGCGATTGCGGCATATGCTCCGCTCAAAACACGCATCCAAGAGGAATAATTCCGAGAGTAGAGAGCGGAACCAAGGTCGAAAGCGAGGACTTATTCGACCACGAAAGCGTCGTCTCCGTTTGACTTGTAAACTGCGACGGTAGCTTCTGCGATTTCGTAGTAATCCGTAGGAATCGTAGTGCTGTAGGAAATGACGTGCTAATTGGCCAATAGCACAGAATATCACTGAGACCACTGCGTATATGTTGTTGTTCCCGCTCTTCGGTGAAATTCTCGAAACATTGAATAACAATCCCAAGTTTACAAATTGGCGACAATTCGGCTGAATACGTAATAATTGGGTTTGAGATCTAGTGTGACTTTTATTTCATGTGCCGAATTTCCTTAGTTAAGACATACACCTGATCTAACTCACATAGACTCTGTTTTGACTGGCCTGTATAGGGTGTTTTGCCATTAAAATTGTAAAGAAAAGCCAAACGAATACAAATAGTAAGATAAAGAAATATGTGCGTTAAAAATGCTTGTTGCGTACAAAACTTCCCGAAGCTTCAATCTAGGTTTCTGATTGGTTAATTACTGGTGTATGTCTTAACAAAGGGAATTCGGTACGCATCAAAGCAACGACCATAGCAAAAGCAAGTGAAATACTAGTATTTGGTTCCAACAGATTCTGCATCAGATAAACAGCAAAGCTCAAATACAGTTCTTCGCAGTAATAGCGAGCGGAAGGGGGTATCAAACTGAAGTCATAGCCCAGCAAGTGCCGTTTCGACAAAGTAACTGAAACACAATACAATAACTACTCTGGTAGCCCACACGATTCTCAGACTGACATCGCCATCTTAATCGTAGCATGCGGGCGGTAGTCGCGTACCTCCAAGTCCTCAAATTTGAAGTCATCAATGCTCGTGGTCATCTCAGCGTTCACGTGAAGTGTCGGAAATGGGCGCGGTGCGCGCGTTAGCTGTTTCTGAAGTGGCTCCACGTGGTTGAGATACACATGTGCGTCACCGATGACATGAACAAACTCGCCAGGTTTCAGTCCTGCCACCTGCGCTATCAATCGCGTTAGCAGCGCGTAGCTGGCGATGTTGAATGGTACGCCGAGTCCCATGTCGGCCGAGCGCTGGTACATCTGGCACGACAACTCACCGTCTGCCACGTAGAACTGGCAGAACATGTGGCACGGCGGCAGCGCCATTTCATTGAGATCAGCGGGGTTCCACGCCGACAGCACAATCCGGCGGTCAGTGGGGTTCGTACGCAGCTTGTGAATCACCTCTGCGAGCTGGTCCACGCCTTGGCCAGTATAGTCCGCATGCATGTTCGTGTATTTGGCACCAAAATGGCGCCATTGGAAACCATAGACCGGTCCAAGATCTCCTACCTCCCGTGACTGCAATCCTCTACTGTCCAGGTACTCACGCGATCCATTGCCGTCCCAGATATGAATATCCTTCTGCTGAAGCGTGTGTGCACTCGTGTCGCCACTAATGAACCACAGCAGCTCCTCCGCCACACCTCGCCAGAATACCCTCTTAGTCGTCAGCAACGGGAATACATTGTTCCTCAGACTAAATCTCATCTGAGCCCCAAAAACCGACAGCGTCCCCGTTCCCGTTCGGTCTCCACGCTTCGCTCCCTGCGTCAGAATTTTCCGTATCAGGTCCAGATACTGCGCCTCTTCATGTGGCGTCGTGTTATCCACCAACGACGTCGCTTCCACACTCGTTACTTCCTCACTGTTTCTCTCCCATTCCACGAATTGGAACTGCACGTCGTTCTCCTCCTTCACCTCCGACCTTTCCGTCACCTTAAAGTTCTGCTTGAGTTGCTCCAAGGGGAAGAAGGAGTCGCACTCGAACTGTCCCTTGACCATCGTCAAGTGCACCTTGCTGCAGCCTGAATAGTCCAGCGCCTCAGTGTACACGGCGCTTCCGCCGATGACGAACACCTGGTCCACCTTCGCCCCTTGCTGCTGCACGAGATCCAGCGCCTCATGGAAACTCGCGGCGACGCCCACAGTATCAGGAACGTTCTGACTCTGTCTGTAGCTGGCATCGCGTGTCAACACCACGTTGTAGCGCTTGGGCATGGGTCGCACTTTGGCCGGCAGCGACTCCCACGTCTTGCGCCCCATGATCACCACGTGCTGCGCCGAAGAGTCTAAGGGCGCCGTCGTCAGCGCGCGAAAGTGCTTCATGTCGGTGGGCAGACGCCATGGGATCTGCTGGCGCAGGCCGATGCCACCAGTCGCCTCCAGCGCCGCCACCACGATGCGAACCGAGCGCTCACTCATTGCTATTGTAAAGTTGCTGGGAAAGTTTTGATGGTGGAGGTTGGACCAATGGCATTGTGCCACATATATGATACACAAAATATCATGCTCCGACGCAGGAGAAACTGCTTCACAGCAACAGATTGATGAAGCTACCGTACCGGCACGCTCAGCAACTAACAACACGACCGATAACAAAGGTTCCCTCATCAGGTACATGCAGGTACGTTTCGAGTGTCGCGTTCACTTCACACGGTAACGCTGGGCGGTGCGATTGCAACGATTGGATAAGCAGTGATCGGTTTCCGTGATCGGGCGTAACGGAGTGTAACTCTCTGATGCAGACGAACGTCGACGTTTGGGCAGCGACGTCCGTATTAATAACTGACCAGCGCTACCTAGCGCTACGACGGTCAGGAGCGGACAACCCGCGACGGAGGAAAGGCAACTTCAACGGCCTCAACACCAAATGACCCAGCGGGGGTTTCGCCGTGGTTTCAGCGGTGACAGGCCCATACTGAGCGCAAGAGAAGACATGCAACCGCCGACCGTTGAGAAGCCTCTCTCTGCCGTGCAAGCGAGCCACGCGCCCTTTCGAGGCGAAAAAGTATCCATCGAAGGCACCCGCTTCTCTCTCATTGGTCGAAAGCTCGTCCAAAAGACGCGGGCGATTGGTCAAAACGAGAGAAACCGACGAAACGTTCCACTCTTTCGATCTTGGGGAGCCGCCGCAGCAGCAACAGCAACTCCTACAGTCGAAGACTGGGACGCGGCACAGCTCCAACTGCCGCAGTAGCAAAACGCCCCCGCTGTGCTCAAGCCACCAAAAGCCAAACGTTCCCGCAACGCTCGACGTAACGAGCAGAAGCCGTCGACATGAACCGCAAGCTGGAGCTCATGGAGCTGGACGACGGCGGCGACTCGAGCAGCCGCAACCAGGTGGAGATCCCCCTCATGGACGGGGTGGCCCACAACCCAGACGTACGTTCTCCTTCTCTCTCTATTGTGTATTACTAGTATTTTAGTATTCCTGACTGGAGGGTGTAACAGTTGAGCTACTTGAGGGCGACAGCGACGCATGGAGGCGGCACGAGCAGCTCCACCAGCAGCAAGTACGGCAGCCCCGAGGAGTCGTTTGGAGAGGAGGACGAGGACAACAACAACAATGGCGTCAAGAAGACTGCGCGGCGCAAGACCGACTCAAACAGCAAACGCCCCTGGACTCGAGAGGAGAACGACAAGCTCATGCAGCTGGTCAAGCAGTACGGCGCCAAGCGCTGGTCGCTCATCGCCATGCACTTGCCAGGCCGCGTCGGCAAGCAGTGCCGAGAGAGATGGCACAACCACCTGAACCCTTCTGTCCGCAAGGACGCGTGGACTGCTGAGGAGGACTACGTGATCTTCGAGTGCCACAAGAACGTGGGCAACCAGTGGGCCGAGATCTCCAAGATGCTCCCGGGCCGAACGGACAACGCCATCAAGAACCGATACTACTCGACCATGCGTCGCATGCAGAGACAGTCGATCCGCAAGAAAGGACCCATGCGCGAGGGCAAAAGCATCCGCGTGGCGTCCGTCACGTCGTCTCCACTGCAGAACAACAACAACCAAGTGGATCCTGCCTCGCTGCAGCGACCCATGAACGGCATGCAGCCCCAACTGTCGCCGCATCAGCAACTTCCTCAGCAACAGCGAGGGGTGAGTTTCCAATCCTCATATCAGAAGCTTTTCACGGACTTTCCTGGGAACGCCGCACGCGTGAGTCCCGTGCGCTCCGGATGAGTGGTTTGGAATTGGTTGGATACTGACCTTGTGCTTTGTTATCTTGTGTTTTTATTCTTTTGGTGCAGACGGATGGCAGCTCCATGGTGGACTTTGAACGCTCCAACATGATGGCCTCTTCGCTACGACAACCGACGATGGTCTACCCTGTTAATGGAGGCGGCTACTCGAACGGATTGAACCCGGACTACAACCGCCCCTTGTCCATGACTTCATCCCCTTGCTCGGTGTCCCCCGCCGATGATATGAACCAGAGCAACCAGAACGAGACCTTCGACTACGTCCCGATGCAGGCATCCATCCAACGCCTTCGGTCATCGAGTCCTGGGTCAGTTGTGATGGGCACGCCCCCTCCTTCGACGTCGATGGGCATGATGAACTCACCGTACGGCTCACCGGCAAGCCACATGCACCAACAGCAACAGCAGCAATCTGGCAACTACATGATGTCAGGGAATCCATACTCGAACAACAATGTGCGTGTTGGCATGTACTCAGGGCCGCCCGGTCCTGTATCCGCTCAGCAGTATCGCCCAGCGGATGCACCACCTGTGAATCTCCCACACAAGCGTCTGCTCGATGTCCAAGGCTCACAACGTGATATGTGGAAGAATGACAGTCCTGTGTCCGTGTCAGCGCCGATTTTCCGAGGCATCCCGGCACCACAGCACCTTCAACAAGGTCAAGTCAGCGAACCGATGACGATGCAGCAGGCCAAGCCAGTTTCCATGCCCCTCTATAGGCAAGCTCCGAACATGGGCCACTTTACCAGCATGGAGCAGGTATGGACGGATGATGCTTATCTGTGATTGTCCTGCTTGAAGATGGAAGAAGAGCTCTGTCCCCTTCCTGTCTGGTTTGCTCCCGATAGAATGCATGGTACATTTTCTTAAAGTTATTGCTGGAGGCGAATGGCAACGTCTTCTTACTTTTTATTTGCCTTTGCCTCCTCGTCACCGTGTTATGTAGCAAACCAAATTCACTGACCGCCTTTGCCATTTCCAATAAGTAGCACCGTAGCTGTCTCTTAGAACGTCGACACTTCTGAATCAGAAGTTCTGATCATTAGCACCAACGGCAACCTGGTAGAAATCATTAGGCTCGATTCGTTTAGCTCGTCGTGTTCATGGCCGACTGCAGTATTGGCAGTGGGAGAATTGAGCTGCAATATCTTTTATGGTTGCTTGTTGCATTCTACCTTGATTTACCTGTAATTGTCTGGGAAGGTGTCGGCAAGGACCGAATGCTGGGCTGGCAAACACTTGATACATGTAGATCCTGCAAAGGTGGAGCTAAACGCCTCGCTATTTGAGGACGCTAACTAAAAATATTGGTGAATTGGCTGGTATTACGAAAGGCGAGGAGAAGCTTCACGGCCGTGTAACTTAACTAACTATGAGCAACAATCGCGTGCGTATTGCAACGTGCTCTGTATCATGATGTTCTAGAGGCTAAAAGATCACCAACACGTGACGTTTGTAATGCAGCGAATGGCGATGCAACAGGGCGTCACACATTGGACGTCCGCTTTGGGTGGCACTGATCATGCTACAACCAAACTAGGGGCACGTTTCCACCTACGCGCACTCTTCCTGCGGCAGCTGGACTTCTCTATCGACGAGTTAAACTTCATCGTGACGTACTTGGCGAATGAGACGACGATCTCAGAGCAGCCGTGGTGGCGGGGGCTTTCGCACGCCGAACGGTAGGCCACGACCAGCTTTTCATCGCTTGAATTCACTCGTTAACTCTCGTTGGCTGTAGCCTGGAAACAGCCAGTCGGATGAAAATGCAGCACCTTCGTCGCGGTGAAGAGCACGTGATCTGGTTGACTTCGATGGAGACGCCTCGATCGTGTATCCTCCTGTACGGCAATGCCGAGGCTAGACCTTTCAACGTGGCTTCCACCCCCGTGCTCCATTTCACTGAGGGCTCCGTGGTTGGAAATCTTGGAGCTCCGCCGCGCATACCCACCCAGCACTCCGCTACTTCCTCTGAAAAGAGTGAAGCTTCATCTTCTTCGAACACGGCCGCCACAACCACTGCTTCCGACAGTAAATGGCGTCGCATCAAGCGCGAAAACTCGTTGCGAAAGGATATTCACTTGTACAACAAGATCATCATCTCTGGACCCGCCGACTATATCGTGCTCACAGCAAGTGACGTTCGGGAGACCGCCTCGGGTGCGGCAGACCGCCTTCACTGGGCCAAAGTCTTCGGACTCGAGAGGTTCGTGGGGTGTCTACGGCAAGCCGTCTATGAACCCGGAGCAATTATTGTCCGGGAAGGCCATCAACTCGGCACTCTGTACCTCATCGTTGAAGGCGAATGTCGAGCCTCTGTCGAGCGTGAGGACACTAACAGCTTAAGTGTCTCCCAACCCACAGACGTTAATCCAGGGGATACCAAACCATCGCTAACAACTGCAGAGGCTCAGCTACGGCATACACGCAAGTTTCGCTGGAGTGACTACTCCCAGCTACCTGTGGCCTCGCTTGGTCCTAAATCAACCGTGGGTGATATCTCATTGATGCTTGGGGTTCCGGAACCCACCACCGTGAGGGCTGTCACGACTGTAAACGCTCTCTCACTCTTCCAAGAAGACTTCTTGCGCGAAAGCAGCGACCGGCACGATCCGGCGGTGGTCGCTTGTATCGAGAGTAAGTGCTGTGGCTAAACTGATTTATCGCTGTATTCACGAGATACTGACACCTTCTGCCACCACTTGCATTGCCAATGAATGTGTAGAGCTTCAAAGCACGGCGTACGATACGTTGCGCTTCATTCTGGAGCGTGTTGAAATCGAGGCCAAAAACGAGCACTGCGACCAACGCCTCAAGATTGACTCACTGCGTGAAGCCTTGCACCAGAAGCAGTCGGGTATGTCTCTCGTCGTACGCGTTTGCTCTTTCTAACTGCATCCACTGACACACCCGATGCAATGCGCTGCAGTGGCGACAAGTGACAAACAATCGATGAACGTTTCCTCGGTTTCTGCCGCAAGCACTCACAGTGCTTCCACTTCCTCCGTTACCACTGCATCTTCTCAGCCTGAAAGACCTCAATCCGATGCCAGAACCTCTAGTGCCGGGGCGCAGTTGTCCAGGGTCGTATCGCTGCCGTCGGTAGTGTTGAAGCATGCTGCGGCCAATGCAAATACCAGGAGGCAACGCCTCCGTAACCAGTTCAACACTTCCACCACCGCCACCGAGGACGTCGATTCGCTCGAGAGTCCGGCACGAATGACTCGGCAGCAACGCAAGGCAGCGCAGGCTTTCACGAACTTGCAGCACCCTGTGGCAGGCAAAAGTCTCAGGGACTACGTGCAGATCCCTAGCAAGGCGAACGTTAATGAGTCTCCCGCCACAGATCAATCTTCGTCCATGACTTCGCGAACCGATGATCTGCTTTTCTTGTTCCCCACAATGACCCAGCGCCGACAACTTCACGGAAAGTACGTTGGACTTGACCTTGATGCACTCATGACCTATGATCCACTAACGCTGCGATGGACAGGACCCTACCATTACTCCCTCGATATCGAGGCTACGATGCCGTTCCAGCAGAATAGGACGACAGTCTGCGCATTGCAAGCACAATTCGTTTTGCGTTACTGAGCAAGCATACATGAATTACCGAACACAAGTGCCATTCTTCGCAGCGGCGTCTCAATCTGTCTTCAGTTCCTCGGTTGTGCGATCAATCTTTTTTCTGATCTCGTTAGTCCTTCCTCTTGTCATCACTTTTCACTGCTACGGACGAGAAACCTGCTGCACGAACCTTCGGGTCGCCAGCAGAAGCAGCAGTAGTAGGAGCAGCAGCACGGTCACTCGGCCGCTCTGACTGTACCTTGTCATGCGACGATGCCTGTTGCTCCTTGAATTTGTCAGCTGTCTGCTTCTCAGCCTCCTTTCCCTTCTCACGGTCTTGAGTCTGCTCCTGCGACTTCTCTACTTTTACCGTTTGGGTAACTTCCTGTGCCTTGGACATTGCAGCAAGAGCAGAGGTTGCTCCATCGACTTCCGTCATGGGATCATCCTCCTGCGAGGCTATCGTAGCCTTCGTCGTATCGGCAGAAACCTTGTCACCGGCTGCATGCGCTGCGTCCGATGTTGTCTTTGCCTTCTTAACTGACCCGTCCGCTGCCACAGTGGATGAAGGCAGTGACACTAGCGACAGAACACTGTCCTCCTCGGACGAGTCACGGGCGCGCTTCTTCAGTAATGTCGCAGACTCTAAAACCTTTGCCGCATTAATGGCATCATCGGATGAAGCATTGGCACTGTCACTTTGCTCTACGCTTCCAGATGACGCTGGCGTCGAAACTTCCTTCTTCATGTCGTCATCTTCCTTCGACTCTTCCATCGGCTCATCATCATCATCATCATCATCCTGTGATTCATGCACAGGTGTGTCGTTCACGGGAGAACCATACATGGGTGTTGCCGAAGGCGTGTCCACAGGCGTAGCACTCGGAGAATCGTCGTCGTCGTCGTCATCATCTCCATCCTCATCCATAGAGCCCAGGTACTCGATAGCTAACTCAGGCTCGATAAGCCACTTGCTGGAATCCGGAGCCTTTACGCGTGGCGAAGGCGCCCAAATCTTGAAGGGCTCGGACGCACCCGATGGAGTGGTACCGCCACGGGCCTCCAGGGGCGTCTTGCGCAGCACACCAGGATTGAACTCGATGCGGAACGCACCTTCACCCTCGAAAATGGACTTTGTCTTATTGAGGTACGCAGTCGCCTTGGCTTCAGCACCCGTCGGGTCTGCTGAAGGCTTTGGTTCGCCTTGCACCTCAGCAAACGCCTTGGTAAGCTCTTGACATGTGTCATCATTTGCCAAGTGCTGCATCTGCTTGAGCACCTGCGTCACGAGCTTATCCATCGTGAACAAAAAGTATGATGTAGATCCCATAAGGCTTCGACAAGAGTCCTCGTACTTGGAGTTGTCAACCGAGCCATCAATCAGCGAGTACAGCTTGGAAACAAACGCCTGGTAGTCGCCGGTCTTCTCCTTGGTTGATGCAGACAGCGAGTGGTGGGCGTGGGCTAGTGCGCGTGCTGCCGGGTTAATTGTACGACGGTTGCGGTTACGCTTCGCTTTCTCACACAGGTCGAACGCGCGCTCAAGCCGGTTGTGCAGTATCTGGTACAGACGCAGGAACGCGTACGCGTGCTGATTACCATAGAAAAGCGACTTGTAGTCTGCTTGCACCTTGGCCGCATCCTGCTTGCTGTCCAGCGCCGGAAGACTGGGTGGGAAATCTGCAGCTTCCTGGATGGTGAGGGCACTGGGTTGCAAGTACGCCTGGCACCCGATAGCAGCCAGATTAATCGTGAAATAGGCCTTCTCTCTGTTGAATTGCTGCACAGTTCCCTCTCCAAACTCCGTGCTCACCTCCGTACCGATAGGCAACGTCTTGGCTTTTTCGAGTGTCACTGTAGTGTGTTGTGGCTTACGCACGAGCCACTCCTCCTCCAGATGGAAAAACGGAAAGAAGAAGGCCTGCCAGACCTTAGAGATCTTTTCCTTGTCAGCCACGCTCAAGTTCTTCTCGGCGGCGTATGACAGTAAGCCGAACGCCTCCTTGTGAATCTGAACAGATGCAAACTTGAACGCAAAGTGAGGCTTCCATTTGGTCGAGGACGTAGGCTGCGAAGAAATTGTCATTGCCTTGCCGTCTGTCGTAATTGGAACCTTCGCTGAATGTGCTGATTGTTCCTTCTTGAGCGCATCAGCAATGTCCGATGCCTGAGGAGGGGCCTTGGCGCTCATGACAGCAGAAGTAGCTGAAACAGTAGACGGTGACGCGTTAGAGCCTGTCTTTGATACTTCGGCGCGCTTCTCATCCGTCTCCAGTTTCTTCTTGGCCTCCTGCATCATCGTCTTCATGCTCGTCTGCTTTTTATCTTTCTGCTTGAAGTAAAAGCTTGAGTGATCCAGTGACTTGTGGTAATTTTTCTCGTTAACCTCCTTCCACTGGCGGTTTAGATCTTCACGCGCACGGCGCCATTCTTCGTCCTTCTGCTTCAGGCGCTTAAGGATCACAGGGATCGCTCCTGCAGGGTGCTTGCGCAGCAATTCTAGGATCTGCGTCCCTGACTCGCCGTAGATGCGCGTGATAGCATTCAAGTGCGTCACACGGAACGTACCCTTGTCCACAACATAGTTCCACAGCTGATCATCCTCGCCATTTGACTCCTTGTTTTTCTTAAGGATCTCAATCTCGTGCGCCAGCGGCTCAAGAATGCTAATAGTGGATGCATTTGCTTCGATCACCATATCGATCTCGAAGCGTTCATCTTCGCATTTGAATAGCGCTTCCTCGTACTGGTTTTTGCGCATGCTCTTGAAAGAAAAATCCTCACTGCCCGTGGGTACTGACACCCATGAGTCATTGCACACTTGCTTCTCAAGCGCCGAGCGATGAGAGCATGGCGGAATCGGGTAACTTGTGGGCAGACCACGGTACGATGGAGTGGCGCGGCGACACTGCGACAGATCCGTCTCTGCCAGCGGAATGAATGGCCAAATTTCCTTGGGGGTCTTCTGCACCCCATGCGAACACAAAAGGTGATCGAATTCTTCCACCAAATCTGTGTGACGACCAAAGAGGTTCCTGATAAGTGATAGCATCTCGTTGCGGTCCAGTACTTCCTGGCTGTACAGCTCCAGGCACTTCAGGAATTCGCGCCAGTTGTCCCGGGACGGGAGAATCTTCTTGATCTTCTCGAAAATACTCCACTCTTCCTTGTCAAGGAGCACATCCGAAATCGCCAGGTACGCACGGCGTTCCTTTCCGTCGTAGGGGCGGCGCTTGGCGCGCTTGTGATTGAATTGGTTGCGGTTGCGTTCGCGCTCACGCTCCTTCTCACGGCGTTCCAGAGCCTTGCCGCTCAGGCGGTGGTCATCACCCTTATAGCCTCTACCACTTCCCTTCTTGCCGTATTTCATGTAAGCATCTTCATCATCGCCCACTAGGCGACCACCCTTCATCGCAGCACTGGACGGCGAGTCTGCGCCACGGTCATCTCGTCGATCAGACTGCTGGTAACCCTGCGACGATGAGCCATACTTGCGTGCTTTTAGTGCCATTTGGTCCTTGCGCTGCTGAGCCTTCTCGGCAGCACGGTTCAGGCGCTCCTTAGCTTGTTCCTGAACTGCATCGGGCAAGAAGAATGTAAATTCACGCAGCAGATCGGGATGGTCACGGAAAAGGTGGGAAACTTGGTCCAACACCTGGCGGATGGAACGCTGCTCCTTCTGGTACGTGTGCAAGATAGCTAGAAACTCCTTGTACGTCTCAGGTTCATCTGCAAAGCGCTGCTTGATGGTGGTCACGTAGTGGATCGCATGGTCAAACTCCACAGGGTTCGTCGAGTTCCGTGCCGCAGCGTTGCCGCCACCCGGTGTCGGCGCCTGTTGTTGCTGCTTCTTCGGCTTCCCACCAGTTTTCATCTGGCCACCAGGGGGTAGTTGCTGACGCGACGATGGCGTCGGCTTGTGAAGCTCTGGAGGCGAATACGGCGGCGGGGGGATCGTCACTGGGGGAGGACGGTGGCCCATGTTGGCGTTAGACGACTGCTGAGCCCCCACTCCAGAATATAGGGACTGCTGCACCCCTCCACGCCCCGCCATCTGCGACGGGATCACCTCAATCGACGTATCCGGACGAATACGATATCCCGGCGGCAGGAACGTGTTAAAGCCCAGGATCAGGTTCGGATATCCGCGGAAGAGCGTCGACACGCGCAGAATGACTCCAGGCGTGTCGATTGCCTGTGCCTTGAAGTCCTTCATGACGTCCAAGAACTGGTTGTAGATATCTGGTTGGTCTCCGAACTGCTGCTTCACTTGGTCCAGATACAGCAGAGCGTCTTCCACACGAAGTTCCCGATGACGTGGTGGTGGTCCTGACATGGTCTGCTGTTGCTGGTAGTAGTCTCCCTCCACTTGGTCGTTCGGGATCATGCGTCCGTCCAGTCCGTAGTGCTGCTGAATCTGCACTTGCTGCGGCTGTTGTTGCTGTTGCTGTTGCTGTTGCTGTTGCTGTTGCGTCTCTGCCGGTCGACGAGGCGGCGATGGGGGCCGCACACTGTAGCCCTGCGTCGGCGGTTTCAACCCCCCAGCGGATGAGGCCATGGATTGCTGCACGTTGCCCATGCTCTGACTCATGCTGGGCGCCTGCATGCGGACCGAGTGGCCCATCAACCCCGCGGCGCTAGAGGGTGGGGCGCCCTGAGAACTCGCAGGCTTGCCCAGCACCGAAGGTGGGCCGCCCGCACTGGAGGATCCCCCCAAGTTGCCCCGTGGCGGGTGTAGGATGGAGCCTGCTGAGAGCGGGTGCGGCGAGCGCGACGAGTTGGGGCCGCCGCCGCCCAGCGAGCCCGGGAGGGGCGGGGGAGGCAGAACAGGCCCGCCCGGGTGCATAATAGAGTGCTGCTGGGGCTGCTGGGAGCCGCCGTGCAGCGGGTGCAGGTGGTGGCTGAGCTGGGCCAGCGACGGCTGCGGGTGGTAGCTGTGCTGCTGCTGCTGCGGACCCGAGGGCGGGCCGCCCTTGCCCCCCATCCCCGAGCTGGAGGCCGAGCTGAGCGACGGCGGCCCGTGGCGGTCCCCCGAAGAGCCCCGATACGACGGATTCATGCCCGGAAGAAGTCGCTTCGACGCTGCGAGGTGAGCGCTTTTGACGTTCGGCGGTTCTTTGGAAATGTAGGTTGGAGCAAGGGCGAGGCGGCCTAACTCTAGGATTCAGTATGGTATACTGACGCAAGTATAGATATGTGTCGCACATCAACTTGGAATATCGAACCGGTACCAGTACCGTACTTGTTGCGGAGAGAAACGGTACGACTGGATTCGGACTTAAATGAGCTGGAGCGGTGCCTACGATGTTGAAGCAGACCAAATTAATTCATGGAGCGACCGGAGCAGGACGCGCGCTCGCGACGGCGTAGCGCCAAGAGGAAGGAGAAGACGGCGCATAGTGGTGGTGGTCGCAAGAAGATCGTCGTCGCACCAGGCGAGTGGCTTCTGTGTGAGCTGTTGGTTTTCCTTTTCGATTGGCTTGTGTCACTGACACAATTGTGGCGCGTTAACCCGACCGACAGTCAGTTTCAAGCTGCATACGGAGCTGCTTGCGGAGAAACGCAAGCAGGTGCACGAGGAGAAGGAGGTCGCACAGCTCCGTCATGCTCAGCAGAAAATTATAGGTAAGAAGACGGTTGAGGATTTCGCGCAGCTCAAGTTGATGCGGCGCGAGCCTGCACCAACAAGGAGTCGCAGTCTGCACTGCAATGGGAAGCCGTCGAAGTCGTTGAGAAGTGAGTATTGTCCGCTATGATGATTATGGTGGTGCTGATGTGGTCTGTAATGGTATTTTACTCTGTTGTATACTGTTGATGTTGCGTGCGAGCAGGGAGCGAAGAGCGCGAACTTCTCGAATGCAACGATCGAGTTCCTGAAAGCAGTGGTAATATACCACGTTTTGGCTACTGTTGCTGGTAGTCAACAATCTATTAACGATGTGGATCGTATTCATTGTTGCTAGCCCACTTAAAGACCCGTCCTCTGTTGTCTGCTCGGCTGTCGAGCCCACCGCTGGCCTCGAATAGCTTACCCCAACGTCCGCAGTCTGCCAAGCCTGTGTTGCAGTCTCAGTATCACTCTGCCCTTGACCACACTGCGCACTTGGACAGCGACGACGAAGAAACAGAACTGCTAGATGACACAATGCCGAGGGTGCATTCCTCGTTGGCCACTAAGAAGAAAAGGAAGAAGAAGGCCACTGGTCGAAAGTCGGGGCGACTCTCGCCTTCCAAATCGGCCCCAGTGCTCCCCGACAAGGCCGAACGCAGCCAAAACCCGCCGGCCTTCAAGAAGATCAACATCATTGTGAACATGCGCAACCTGCAGCTGTTTGAGGAGGTACCGGTATCACCAAGCGAAGTTGCTCCGCCACGGAAAGCGTGGGGCGACCAAGGCCTTAGTAGGCATTGATATCAGAAACTTCAACAGAAAAAAATGGAGGAGAATGACCCAGCAAAATCTGGTCATGACACTTTGGAGAAGCCAAGATGAACAAGCAAGAACGTGTTTCCTCAAAACGAATATTGAATGTATCCATAATGAGCATAAACGCAACACCATCATTTAATTCCTCCATCACATGCTTCCTGTACTAACCGTGACATCTACTTCTGCAGGTAAATTTCGATGACATCCATTCTGTCTCGTACACACGTCAGACTCTAGAACTCCAAGGCCGCTCACTTTGACATTTGCGCCGACTGACCAGCATGTCGGGCACGTCTTCGCCTTCAGGCCCCGCTCATCGTCTCGCTGCTCTCTCTCGCCAGCTGCAACCTGCGCCATGCGCCGTCTCCACGCGCGACCAGACCGTCGCGGAGCTCGCAGCAGAGCGTAGTCGCGCCAGCTTCTCTCCTCGCGCAATGGCGGACTTCCTCTTCGGTGGGAAGAAGCAAACGGAGCTGCGGCTGGAGGCCATGCAGCTGCTGGAGGACCACCCAGAGTTCCGTAACGATGCCGGCATCTTCGACCGCTCGCTGGCGCAGCGTCGGGAGCACACGGTGCAGCGCGTGCGACGTCTCTTCGCGCTGTTCATGGAGCACGGCGCGGACGTGGATAAGCGCGAGACGCTGGCGGACATCGTGGGCATCTTCGACCTGCCGTTGTGGACACGTAATGGCGTCCACTTTGGCCTGTTTCTCGGCGCCATCATGGGCCAGGGAGACCAGGAGCAGCAAGACGAGTGGATGCTGCCGACGATGCTGCTGGAGCTGTTCGGTTGCTATGGTATGACGGAGCTCGGTCACGGCAGCTTCACGAGAGGTTTCGAGACTACGGCGACGTTCGATATGGAGACGGACGAGTTCGTGATCCACACGCCCACGGACACAGCGACGAAGTGGTGGATTGGTGGAGCTGGTCAGACCGCCACACACACGGTGTGCTTTGCGAGGCTTGTGGTGCCGAATGATGGCGGTGCTGATCATGGAGTTCAGAGCTTCATTGTACCACTACGCGATGTGGAGACGCATGAGCTGCTCCCTGGCGTGAGAATTGGAGATATGGGCTCCAAGATGGGACTCCAGGGAGTGGACAATGGTTGGATCCAGTTCGACCATGTTCGTATCCCGAGAGCAAACATGCTGCGCCGCTATGCGCAAGTCTCGAGAAGTGGCGTGTTTTCGCAGACACAGCACAAGGCACAACTTGCCTACGCAGCTCTTCTTGTCAACCGTGGCAAGATCGTGACACTGTCTGTGGGAATTTTGGAGAAGGCAGTGACGATTGCCGTGCGCTATGCTGCTGTGCGTCGTCAAGGTTTGCAGGTGAATTCTGAAGATTCACATACTGAGACTCGACTGCTTGACTACCAGACGCACCAATACCGTTTAATGCCCGTGCTAGCACGCGCCTACGCGTACCGCCTGCAGACCAGGCACATCACGCGTCTGCTGCAGCAGTTTGACACCCAGGGAAGCGACATCTCGGAGGCACTCTTGGCCGATATCCATGGCACAATGTCGGGCTTTAAGGCCTTCTGTACATGGGACGTGCAGGCAGGAATTGATGCGTGCCGTCAGAGTTGCGGTGGCAACGGGTACAGCAAGTACACGGGACTAGCAGAGCTGCTAGCAGATTTTTCGGTCATGGTGACGTTCGAGGGCGACAATACAGTCATGGCGCTGCAGACAGCGAATTATCTCATCCGCGTTGTGGAGAAGTTGCGGCGTGGTGAAAAACTTGCGGGGTCAGTGCAATACTTGGAAAGAGAGCAAGCCAGCAACCGACGTCGTCAGTGGGGTGTGAAGGGCACTGCCGACCTGAACAATTCGGCGTTGCTTCGAGATGCGCTGGATGTGTATACCGGTCACCAAGTGCTGCAGGTTACAGCTAAGTTGACTGCTGCCCAGGGAAAGACTGAAGCGGAGCGCATGAATTCGTGCCTTGTGGACCTTGTGGAGATCGCGCGCGTACACGTGTTCTACAATGTGGCTACAGCTTTCCTCCAGCACATCGAAGAGCTCAAGATGGATGCATCAGGAAACTGCGCGACTCTCGTGCCAGCACTGGAAGCTCTGTGTCAGCTGTACATTTTTCAGGAATTGCACCGCGGCGCCGCCTTCTTGCTCAAGGAGAAGTTTATGTCGTCATTCCAGAACAATCTTGTGCGTGAGCAGCTGATGGAAAACTGTACACGTGTGCGTGCTGACGCCGTCGTTCTCGTCGACGTCTTCATGCTCACGGACACGGTGCTAAACTCGTCAGTGGGCCGTGCAGATGGCAGTATCTACGAAGGAGCACTCGCCGCTGTGCGCCACCGCACGGGTCCAACCCCGTACTTCGCTACAGCTATCAAGCCCATTTTTGAAGGTGAGCCGCTCGAGTGATCGGCTCAAAACACAAACTGGAATTGAGCTAATGATCCCTCGATTTTGGAGGTTGACAAATTTTCGTGTTTGTGAAGATTTCAATGAACTAATTCTCGTTGTGAATTGATAGGCTTCGTGCACGGTGTTCGCACGGCAATGTATTAAAATACGTGTACCTATTATAGCTAGTCCTCGACGGAGAACGAAATTTCCGTGAGCTTCTCGCTCGCCTCCCAAAGATCGCGAGAGTCGTCCACTGACATACTTTGCTTGCTCGACGCTACCGTCCGCGGCCAGCCGTAAAATTCGCTCAGCCCGTGCGGCCCAATGAACTCCCCACCAACAACATTCGGATCCGTGGCGCCACAGAGCACATTGAGGGCTCCTTGAGCATTGCTCTGTGCCCATGGCAACCAATGCACAAATCCGATGATAGCTTTGATGACGACAGAGTTGTATGTGCCCGCGAGGTTGGGCAGCAAGTAGTTCGCAGTGACACCGGGGTGGCACGCCACCGACACCACCCACTGTGGTGAAATTCCAGCCTTTTCCAGTCGCCGATGCAGCTCATAAGCAAATAGCAAATTAGCCAGTTTGAAGCTCGGTACGCATCCATAGCGTCGTAGTTGCCGGGCTTCACACTCAACTGCTTCATGTCCAACGAGCTTCCATGATGAGAGATGCTACTTATCGAGACAACTCGTGCAGGCGGGACAACAGCAACCCCAGGGACCTGCATCTTCATCACCGGAAGTAGCAAAGCTGTCAATGCAAAGTGGCCCAAGTGGTTCACACCAAACTGCTGCTCGAAGCCATCCACCGTCTCGCCGTACTCGACGGCCTTGACGCCGGCGTTCAGCACCAAAATGTCCAGTCGGCACCCCGAGAACCGCGTCTTGAAAGCCGACGCGAAGTCGCGCACATTATGCAACGCCCCGACATCCAGTTGCATGTACTCTGCCTTGCCTATAACGTCGTCTTCATTGATTTTCCCGGCCTGGAGCTGGTCGTTGATCTGCTTCTGCGCCTCGAGGCCTCGAGGCCTCGGGCTCGGTTGCGGCAGGCCAGAATAACGTGAGCGCCGGCGCGAGCCAATACCAAGGAAGTGGCGAAACCCAAGCCAGCGTTGGCGCCGGTGATGACTCCGAGACGGCCATGCTGTGGGGGCATTTGGGACTCGTTCCAACGGAGAGAAGAAGGCGGCATAGCAGAGCAGAATTGGCAATGAGGTCAGGCTACTGAAGTGACTCACTTCATGTTATTAATACTGGAGATTCGTGATCACTGATGTGGTTGGCTGAAATTAGGACGATTAGTTGATTGGTCAAGGAAACTTCAAGTTGAGCCGGAGGTTTAAAAGGCAGAGGCACTTGCCGCCGTGCTGACTCAGGAGCAGCAGCTATTGCTTTCCCATAGATGTCCGAAGATCAGCGTCGAGTCTCGCTCGTATGGCTTCAGCAATCGCCAGTGAATGCGACTCCAAACTGAGAATCTATGGGCATTGCGTACTATTTTCCGGTCGATTTTTTTATGACTGCTGAACGGCAGATCGCATTCACGAAAGCCGCACAGGTATTAATACAAGAAGTGGCCTGGACCATGGCCGATCTCGAATGTCGTTGTGTTTGATAATGTGACAAATAAAAGTCGACGAAGCGTGCGTCGTTCTAACTGTGAAAGCACCACAGTCCACAAAACAAAATGTTGCAACTTCATATACAACTAGGAAATACAGCGTATTCGATCACACAGGGGGTAAAAGATTAGTTGTAAACAAAGCAGCTACAGAGATGGCAGTTCCGTTGACGTTAAGTACGAAACATCGTCACTTCGCAAGGTTTGTCTTATTACTTCGCCGCCATGGGCTGGATACGGTCTGCGACCTGTAACAAATCATGGAGCAAAAAAATAGTGTGGCGTATTCGAGTAACTTAGTGGCCATCCAACACCTACTGGAATGATTGCTACAACGAACTCGATGCTTTACAGCAGCAGAACCACCGACAGTGAGCAAATTATTCAGCACGAAGCAGCGGTGGTCGAATGCAGCTATTAATATGCAGTACGGCAATGAAGCCATCGAGACGCTCTATCCCAACGAAACGTCAAAGCATATAGAACGAAACGTTAAAGCATATTGCTTGAAGCATCGTCAATCTTGTCACCTTTTGCAAGATGCGTCATACCTCTACAAAACTTGCTGTGCTCGACATTGTGTTTTTTTCTTCGACCAGCTTTATCTCTGTCAGGGCAGAGGCACCTCAATTTGCTTGGAGTAGGTCCTGTTCGTCGTCCTCCAGAGTGTGAGCTTTTTCCTTAGAGGCTTTGAGCAGCGATGCCTTGACCTGTCGAATGCTTTCCTAGTGATACCGTTACTCTTCCGTGATGCGCTCGCTTGACTTGCCGTCGCAAAGCACACAGCAGCTCCCGTCGTCTTCATCTTGCTTGGCTCTCTTCCCCGCGCTCCATCACGTAGCACTTCTGCTCACAAACCACAACGCATACCATAAGCACAACGTCCAAACCCGCGCCAAACCGTCACACTCTACCTTCCGTCAGTTCGTCTGGGTCGCTGATGAAGAACGCGGCGAGTACCGTCACGCAAGCATCTCCCAGCAGCACGTCATAGTCTCGCGGCAGCTCCTTCGCAAGGCGGTCACCACTAGGATGCTGTTCTTAAGGTCTCGACAGCGCAACGACGACGACAGTTAGATATCTGCCTACGTGCCACCGAAACTACGACCGGAACCGTCCAAGAACACGCAGCGCAGCAACAAATCAACACGCGCAAACCCCAAGGCACTCGCGTGCGGATAAGAGCCTCGCATTCAGAAAGCAGCACCGAGTCGAACGTTGATCGCCCGTGAGCAAGGACTGGCGCACGCGGAGCCATGCCACACCAGCGCTGAATCACATTACAGTGTGGCAATAACTACCAATCCCCGACCAGTCCAGCATCGGGTGGCTGCCATGGCTAGCGCTGCTTGGATCTATAACTGAAGAGCCGGGTTCACGACAAAGATACTCTGCGACAGCAATTCTGTTAGTCGGCCCGTTAAACGGAGATCATCACTGCTGTACGCACTGAAACAGGAGCTACAGTACATGCACATGTATTAATACACCAGGATACTATCGCTTGTCACTGCAAGGCTGCCAGTAGAAGTGCCAACGTACAGTGGCTGCGAGCACATCCAAATCAGCGCGCGGCAGCACTGAGACAGCGGCTCCAACCCGCTGCACCAAAAATGGCTTGCAACGATGCTGTCGGTGTTAAAAATTCCAATGGCTGGCTCCGCAGCCGAGTTGCCTCGCCTCGCTGGTCGGATCGCGACAAGCTTCAGTTTTTTTCGCAAGTATCGCAAGCTCATACATCACCTGTCACATCCGAGCACCAAAGACGATCCTATTAATTGCCACCAATTGCACACTCAACACACAGCACCGCTTTCGACTGGAGCGAGTACGTTTGCTGACCGCGGCAGTCCCGCCACGGCACCCAACAAGCTCGTGGCGCGTGGCGGCCGAGAGCAGCGCTGCTTGTTGTCTATTGCCCCGCAAAACGCGAGCTTGGTCACCACCACCTGTTGCCTGGGTTGAAGCGGAAATTCGTGTCCATGCACTTCAGCTCTGAGTGCTGTTGAATGGTAGGGAACCGTAGAGATCTGATTGGTTAGTAATTGCCCTTGTCTCTGCTACGGCGACGCGTCACTTTGAAGGCAATACAAGTCTCGTTTTGGAGCCAAATGCTTGCCATGCTGGACAAGCACAACGCGCGATGAGACCGATTCGATGGGGGAAATGCGTGGGTGATATGGTGCCAGTGCGATGCCAGCATTGGCCGAGACGAACAGCGCCGAAAATTCACCTCGACACCGCGCTCCAGTCTCTGCTCGGCACTTGACGCAAAGACTAGCCAGCGCGCGGGCTTTCCCGGTCAATAAATTTACGCCGCCGTCCGGCCCAGCTGGCCGCCTGTCAACGCCGCCGATCCGACATGGGAGTCCAAGGCCACCAAGACGGAGCCACCACCTGCCGCAGGGAACAGCTTGCCGCGATGACAGCACAGCAAGTTGCAGCGAGCCATCAGCTGCGAGACCATCATCGCACCGTCCGAAACGTATCTTTTCCTAACCATACTCAAATCAAGTGAACCGATCGTGGACTCTCAAAGCAAGAACACCATCACCGCTGCTCAGTTTCTGGTCATTGATTTTGTGGCCTACTCGCCCTGTCGCTCCGGAGCACCAACACCGCGTGCCACTGCCCTCACTTTCCGATACGCCTCGAACAGGGCTAGTCGTTGCTGATATCTGGTGGAGCTGGTCGCTGTATCGTTCTTCGACCACTCTGTCACCAACCCACCCCCCACCCCCGCACTGACTGCCTCGCCACCATACCGCCACCACCAGGATGATGATCCCGGAGTACTCCCCGCGGGGAACCTCCATCACGTACAGGAGCGCCACGGCCGTGCCGCCCATGGTGTACCGCCTGAGCCTCAAGCCGGCGTCGCCCACGCCGTCCACATCCTCGACGGCCTCGGCCGCCACCCCCACGTCTCCGAGTGCCACTGCGATCGTGTACGTGCACAGCCGCCCCACCATCTGCAACAGCTCCAGCACCGGAGCTCTGGTGGCCAGCGGAGGCCACCGCCGCGGCCGCAGACACAAGAGCAAGTCAGAGTCCGCGCTGCGCCTCGAGCGCATGCTGGCCCCCGCTGCCCCAGCCAGAGGCGCGGCGCGTGCTCGCCCGTACTCGGCAGGCGACGAGATCGACCTCGTCCGCACGTTGACCATCTCCGGGTACTCGAAGAACAATCACGGCACCTGGATGTTCAAGGTGGACGTGGGTGGCCCCAGCGACAGCAACGCCTACGTGGTCCGCCGTCGCTTCACGGACTTTAAGCTGCTGCACGAGGGGCTGTCGGGGCTGTCAGAACTCCCCGAGCTGCCGCCACATGGCATCGTGTCCGTGTTCCAGATGTTCATGTCGCCGGACAAGCTGCTGACAGCTCGCGCGGCGCGACTACAGGAGCTGCTGCTGGTGATCCACGCGCACCCGACGCTATTCAAGAGCGCAGTGTTCAGCTCGTTCATCGGCAAGAACCCGAGCAGCTATGACGCCGGCTACGTGAGTCTGTCGGGCTACGAAGTGCCCACGAGCCAGCGCCTGAGCCCAGCGGGATCTTTCGACACCAGCTACTCGGTGTAAAGAGGGAGAGAGAAGACGAAGATAGAGATAACAATGGAGAACCGCAGGAGAGGAAGAGGGGGAGGTGAATACACACACTACGCAGAACCAGAGGAGAAAGAACGAGAGAGGGAGAGAGAGAGGAGGAGGGACGATTCGATCGAAGAAGGCACCGGTAACACCCGACACACACAGAGGCGACACCACACACGTACAATAGGTGGAGCTACTCCAGTGGAGAAGAGAGTAAATTTATTTATTTACTGAGTTATTCGTGCAATACACGTAGTCATGAGTGCAAACGCCTTTCGTCTTGAGACTTGCTTACAGTAGATCTCGTGCTGGTGGTGGTGACCTGCGTTACACGTACCCATAGCATCTACAGTACATGTACCCGACGGCGCGAGCAGAAAGCGCCGCCCGCTCTGCCCAAGACAGACGAAGCGCCAACATTGATCGTCGAGAGCGTGGGATTGCTCACGATCGTCAAGCAGCAGCGGCGGGAAGCTCGCAGCAACGAGACCTCTGACAGCAATTAGACACCTCGAGCTCTTACATGTAGCGACAGTCTCCATTGCCGAGTGGCGACACCTTGAGCTCGTGTAGCCAGCAACTCGGACGTTGTGCCGCGACGAAAATCCATCATGAGAAATGCACCGTGATCTTATTCACTTGAGACTCGAGTCGGCGACAAGCAAGGGACATGCGACGAATGAATGATGGTGGCGTAACCGGGTTACGACGGGTTACGCCCCCCATTGCATCGCACACCGCTGCACGATGCTCCCGACCCTGCTGCGCTCGTCGGCGCGCGTGCCCGCCATCGCTCGAGGATTCGCATCCTCCAGCGTAAAGCGCGCCAAACCTGTCCGCGTCAAGAAGAGCGAGGCGCGTCGCGTCGTGCACGAGGCGCCCAAGCCGTCCGATGCGCTCACGGAGGCGCCCGCCCCTCCCCCTCCAGCGAATCCGTTCGTGCAGTCCGAGCAGCAGGCTCCGCAGACATTCGGCGGCGTTATGAAGGAGGTCCGAGACTGGCAAATAACGACTGCGAGCTCCTATTGTGATGGCTGTTGGAGGCTAATTACTGGATGTGTTACGTGTGGACGTGTTACTGTAGAGCTTCTTGTGGGGTATGGGCATGGCGGTCGCTTTCTCGGTGGTTGGCATCATTTTCAGTAGTATGGAAGAGGTATGGCGGCTTTGAATCAGTTGTGTACGCTATTGCATGAGCTAACGGGAGTTTGGTGCTGTTCTGTGCCAGTCGACGTCCCCGAGCGAGTTTAAAGGAAGCTTCGTGGTGCCGGCAAATGGTGAGCACAAGGAAGACTAACGGTGAGCTGCATCTCGCGGCAAACGACGCAATGCATTGCTAACCACAAACTTCAAATTGAAATTGCGTAGCCCATCCGAAGATTTTACTTTCCTTTGTTCATTCATTGCAGTGTGAATTCTAATCAGAAATGCACGGCGGCTCCACTTGCCGCCGCTCCCGGCGTCGTACATACTATATTACGGTCTCGCGCGCGATCTGGTCCAGGAGGCAGCTCGTAGTGCCTTTCATCGTTTTGCTCTTCCGACGGAGCTCGCAGAGGCAGTCACCGTAATCTCACCACGAGAAGCACCACTCGAGTCGAGTGAAATTTAGTCCCAGTCGTCGTCCGAGTCTGCGTTTGAGTTAGTCTCCTCGTACTCCACGTGGATGCGACGCATCGCCATGGCATTCGTGATGGCTTCGTTGATGGAGCCCGGTTGCGTGAGCGCTGCTGGTGGTGGCGGAGGTTTCGCGGCGGTCGATGCACCGCCAGACGAGTTGTCACCTGCCGAGTCTCCAGCACCTTTTTTCAGTTGAGTGCCCTGTCGGATGGCCGCAAGCAGATCGCCACGACCGCCACGACCGCCAGCGAACGGATTCGGGCGTCCAGAAGGGAGTCCCGTCACAGCCGGCTTCAAGGGTTCTGCGGAGGGAGGAGGTGGCGCAAAGCTTGCTCTGGAACTCGCTCGGGAGCTCAACCTTGAACGTGACCGGCTCTTCTTACCACGCTGAGTATCTCCAGCGATCGAACTGATAGCGCTGCTCGACAGCTCTGACTTTTTCGGCTTCCTCCGCTGAGTTGATGAAGCTGCAGGTTCGCGCCGCTGCTGCCGAGCCAAAGGCTTCGGAGTGTCGACCGACGTGTCCGAGTCTGACTCTGGGTCGGAATCAGAGTCGTCTAAGCCGAAAAGCCCCTTCGATGCCCTTGGTTTGGCAGCTCGGGCAGGAGGATTTTCATGTCGAGAAGAAGCCGGCGATGCTACCTCCTTCCTTGGCAAAGGTGCAACTGGGCTTCTCGGAGGTCGGCCATTGGACTGGGCGCCATTTGCAGTGCTTCTGTTAGACTTCTGGCCGTTCGCCAATGCGCGTGCGAAGGCACCGTCGATATGGTATTCAAACTGGAACCGATCGCTCGACAGTACCCCCGGTAACGCCACCAACTGCTGCAAGTATAAGCGGAACTCTTGCGCACGCTTCTCCATATTCTCGGGTTTCGTGTTGTTGCGCAAGCGGTGCTTTGAAGGAAACTTCGGTAACGTGGTCCCCGGGAAAGCCGCCGTCAACCGAGTGTGTATCTCTTCAAACTCCGAGTATGTGAATGAAAAGCTGTGCTCCAAATTTCCGAACTGAAGCGTAAACGTGAACACGCCGACTGATTTTCTGCCTTCGGTGCGCAACGCTGATGTTGTGAACAGCACAACAACGCTGGGTCCTGCCCCACCTGCTCCAACATTGTTCGTAGTGACATTCTTAGGACTTGTAGCTTCAGTATTGCGTGGTTGCGCGAAAAATGAAGTTTCTGCACATAATAGAGTTCACATGCAAGTCAGAATAAGTCAACGAGATCCAACAAGACAAGAGTGTGCTAAGTGCGTACCGTTGTCGGAGTTGGACTCACTTGATACGTCCTCATCACTGCTCACAGACGCCGCAGGGATGGCCTTCTTCACTGCTGTCGGGCGTGCGTCCACACTCAAATCACTGGAACGCATACTATTTGAAGCACGAGAGGTACCGTTCGCCGCCTTACTCTTCCGCCCACCTACACCGAACAACCCAGTGTCCGAATCACCATCTTCATCGCTGCTACTGTCATCAAAAAGTCCTCCGCGGCCTGAATTCGCTTTTGCCTTGGTTTTGGAAGATGAATCTTGCGCGCCATTACTGCTCATTGCCTTCTTCAATATTTCCTTCCCTTCAGCACTGAGCTGAGAATGACGTTTCCGATCGCGCACGTTGCCGTTAAACGCAGTACTTCCCACCGGGCTTGCAGCACTGCTAGCAACGCTCATTTCCTCAACAGTGTCAGCACGGTTACGACGAATGGCAGCGAGACTAGAAGCAAACGCGTTCGCCATCGAGGGTTCTTGGGCTCGAGGACTGCTGCTGCCATTCGATCGGTTGATTTTTGTTTTTGGCTTCCGGTCTGGTACCGCATACGACGCATTCGTTACCGAGCTCATGATCGACCCGAACGAGTCCCGTCGGTGGCTTGTGCGAGACGCTCGTGACGCAGATTTTGGCCGTCCGCCACCTAAAATGGCAGCCAAATTGCTCTGAATATCCTGTTTGCCCTTGCCCACATTTGAAGAGCGGCTCCTACTTTGCGAGAAAGAAGAGCGAGATTCCACAATATCTTCATCCCGATCGAAAGCAAAAGAGTCAAATGATGCGCTGCGCAAGCTGCTGCTGGATCTTGAAAGCCGAGACTCTCCATCATTGAAGCTCTGGTGGTCAAAGAGCGGGGGTGGTGGCGGTGGAGGTGGAATGCCCATCGACGCTCTGGAAGACATCGACACTCGAGAGTTACTGGCGGACCAGCGTGGTGGCGGAGGGGGAGGAGGCACGTTACCGATACCACCATCATATCTGGATCCAGGCGCAGACGAAACAGAAGAAAGTCGCGACGACATTGATGAGCTGTCGGACACATCGCTTCCAGAGGAGCCTAGGCGCATCGGTGCATCAGTGTGAACAACGCCACCGACCTCAAAAACTGTTCACACGCAACGATGCAACACACATTAGCCCACAGCCGCATCCTCGTAGCCCCACAGCTCCACAATTCTAGTGATAGAAGGCAATACTTACACTGTCCTGGAGGAGGGAGCTCCACTCGCACTTTAACCTTCTGCTCCACTACCTTCGTATGCAGCGGCTGCACATTGTCCGTCTTGCCTCCCGCCGCTTCTTCCATTCGTCGTCGATACGCCGCCTTGTTCACTCTCCCGGTCGTCGGCGCCTGTCGACGTTGCAGTCTCAGCTTCCTCTTCTCCAGCATCCTGGCCGTATCGTCATCCAGTGATCCAAGTCCATCCACCCGCTCCAACGGCGTCATGTTGTTGATCTCTTCCTCTCTCGCCAGCAGCCTGTCCTGCTCCTCCTTGATCATCCTGGCCTTCTTCTCCTTCCACTTGCGGATCTTCTCCTCCCTTTCCTCCTGCAACCGTTTCTCCTCCTTCTTCACGCGACGTCGTTCACGTCGAACCTCTTCCCCCGCTGCACTGTGGGGATCCAACACCGCTGCAACAACAACAACAACAACACGAACACCAACAACCAAAGCTCAGTTAAATAGCCTCCTAAACCTCCCACCCCGCCTCTAAAACTCACCCATAAATCCACGACACCATTTCTCCAGATCCACGCGGTTGAAGGCCGCTAGATGCATCCGCGACTTGGCGTTGCGCTCTACCTTGAGCTCCAGCCCGTACGAATCTACCTTCAGTAGTCCGTCCCCGTCCCATCCAGCGAATCCCTGGATGTAGGCGGAATCTACCTTGTTGCGTGTGGTGGTGTCGCTGCCATCGAAAAACTCGAGCTTGCGGTTCATCGTGAGCACGACGTAGAGCTCCTTGAGGCCCTTGCGGCTGGCGGTCGCTGGCTTCCAGTTGGGAGGCCTGGCGCCTTCCACGTGTGGGGACGCGGATTCATCTTGCTTGCAGAGTAGGAATCCCTCCTGCACGACCCAGGACCCGCCGCCCATGGACGAACAAGTACGTGCCTTTGTCTTGCTGTGCGGGAGCTTTTTGTATGGAGTTTCTGGGTAGAGGGATGAAGACAGTCGCATAAAGTAGAGAAAGGAACTTGTCCGAAGACAAGTGTCTCCTTTTGACCAGGATGCCATAATGGAAGCAAGTGAAGGGAATATGGACAGAATGGGGTACATGCGACATCCGTATTTTTGTCTGATGATGACGCGGTAAGTTGAACCGAACAGGGGGCGGAACTTGATGCATCGACTTGCTAGACGCTGCGTAGCATCGACTGCGCTTGGTTGAGCTCTTCGTACAGCGCCAGGAACTTGGTTTTACTCATGTCGAAGCTGAGCTCGGGACTCGCAGCGGTTGTTGCTGATGTTGCCGCCACTTCGCATTCCATCGCCGGCTGGTCCAGCTTCATGTTCAGATTCACCTTCGACGGGCTCTCGACCTTCCACTCGACCTTCTCGACGCCTGGGAACTGCACAGCACAGCGTATGAGTCAATACGCAATTTGCATACAGCGACGGGGATGCAGAAAACGAACCCGGAAGCGTTGGGCGCGTTGCTGGTCTTGGATGTGTGCGCGTAGGTCCTCGTAACTCTGTGTAACGGCCTCGGCGGCAGCCTGCTGCATGCCCAGCTGCTGCAGCTCCTCAGCAAGATCTGCGCGCTCTGCATCATACTTGGCAGCGTGCGTCAAGATGAACCGCAGAGCAGCAACTGCAGCCTGTGACAGCAGTCAAATCAGCGTCAGCTCCGTTTCAACCAGAATCGTAGGCTTCAGGGCACTCTAAGCTCGCCGACCTTCGTATCTGCTGCCTCTTCAAACAGTGACTGCGCTTGATCCAGCTCCTGTTGGCACTAATATTAAGCTGCCATTCGCCTTCTAACGCTCAATAACCGCACGCACCTGCACTGCGATATCTGCCCCAGTGGCTTGACACATAGCAACGAGATCACTTGGTGTCTGCAGAGCAAGTTGCAGGCAGCATAACGCACCAATCAGCTCAATACAGTGCTTCCCTAGTTAAGACAGCAGACGCACCACTTTGCTGTGCTCCCCCGACAGCAGCGGTACCTCGGCCAGCAGCCAGTCGGGCGGTTCCAAGCCTCCACAGAAGCGGAATTTCTGCGCCACAACAATAGCAAGCGAGTGTCATGTATAGCCACATAGCCACATCCTCGCACGTCGCTAGTCATCGTACCATTTTCCTCGCTTTTGATCAAAACCACAACACTCAGAACTGATTCCATTTAATCAGAAGCTGATTGGTGGATCCTGAAAGGTTGCAGCAGCTATTTCCAGTGCTACTTACGCCGGACTGGCGTGAACTCAATGCCGATTGTCTTATTGTGACGCACGCGAGATGGCTGTGGCAGTGCTGTCTGCGCTGGAGAGTCGTAAGGATGCGTCCAGCACCGACAACAACGCAGGCGAGTTCGCCTTGCTGCTGGTACAGGAATGGCTGGTGGCCTGCAAACTCGAGTCCACGGCGCGATGTCTCGTAGATGAATGCGAGCGAATGGAACGAAATATTCCGACGCGACTCGTGTGGAATCGAATGGTGGGGAGCTTAGGCTTTGGACCTCGGAGTCCGGCGACTGGAGGAAAGCGCAGCGGTGGCGATAGGACGCTGCTAGAAGCTGTGGTCAGGAGAGCCGTCGAGCAGCACGAGAAAGATGTAGCACAGATGATTCGCAACCAAGCGCAGCCTGTTGGACAACAGGTTGTAGTCATGAGCAAGAAGAGGGAGCTGAGGTTCGTCAGCAAGCGATCCTTGCCGAGATCGCGATCGGCAGCGCCCAGCAACAACGCACACGATAGCTCGACCGAGCTGTCGAGCTCGGCCTCGTCCTTCGGACTCCGACCAAAGTCAGCAATGGTCTGCAAGAGCACGCCAGATCTCATCTCGAAGTCTTTACGTGGTGAGTCATCCATGAGTAATGGTGTGGGGTTGTCGATTCCGTCTGATGCAGGATCCATCACGGCGAAGAAGACTGTCGGGACGAACCAGCGGCCTATTAGTGCTGCCAGCGTGCTGACACCGCACATGGAGTCGTCGGGGCAGAAGAAGTCGATAACTGTGAGCGAGACACCATCATCGCGCTCTCCAACACCAAGCAAGGCTTTACACGGCTTGACGGAGGCGATGTCACCTGTAGACGCAACAGCAGCGAAAACAGTTGTCCGCCACAACAGATCAGTGGTGGGGCTGCGTGCGTGCCTTCCTCACATCACTGAGGTTGTTGGACCTGCACCCTCACCGGGAGTTGGTGAAGGCGATGGAGTTGACGCAAAGGGGGGCAAAATTAAACAGGATGAAGACGATAGTGAGCTGCCTTCTCAACGAGCCCCCAAGTTGTCTCTCGAGGAAATGAGTGAGGAACGGCTCATGGACCAGTTTGGATCAATCTCGCGCTGTGCCATCAAGAAGCTGCGTCGTGTGTTGGCGAAATCACACGCATGTTCACAAGAATTTGAGAAATCCCAGCGCACACTGGACAAGATCAAAGCACGAGCTAAGCTGCGTCAATTGCGACGCGTGCTTGCCGAAGAGCAGACACCGCTGCTGACCAGTACCATGGCGTCTCTTACGAATGAGCCATGCTCACTCTGTTTGTACGTATTCCCAAAGATAAACCTAACAACAAAGGTATCCTACAAGAGTATCGTCGACCTGCGAGCGTCGTGGGCGGCGGCGAACGGGGCAGCAGCAGGAAGTGATGCAGCTAACAACAGTGACGACGTTGCAGAGGAGATGAACCATGCGAGGATGACGCACTTGTATGACGAGGCTCCAGTCTGTGCCTTTTGCTCGCAGCTAGTGCTGAATTATTTTTCCTACCGGGTACGTTTGGTGCTCTACTTTGTTGGTATTTTGATTTCCGTATCACATACTGTCTTGCATGTGCAGCCTTCGTCAGCGGAACGTCGAGCCCAGCAGGCCAAGGAGCGGCACGAGACACTGAAGAGCTTGGAAGATCTCGAAGCCAAGGAGCGACATGACCTCGAACGGTGCGACCCGCTCGACTTCCACAGCTACGAGCTCAACAGCGACGACGATGGCAGCGATGTGGAGGAAATCGTGGAAGTGAAAACGGACGGCCGACCCCAGGTGGTTCGGCGGCGGCGGCGGCAGACTATGCGCACCCCCGTCCAGCTCGGCGTGGTGTCCAAGCGACTGCACTACGACACGCTGCGGAGCGACTCGCTGCACATGCTCACGCTGGACGAGTGGCAGAAGATCATGCGCTGAAAGTCCCAAATTGCAGCATGATCGAGCAGAAACAGATTCATTACCGTGTACTTGAAGTATCCATGCAATGCAGACCATGAAATGGGCCCAAAAAGCGAGCAAGACGCCACCAAAACCAGTTTTGAATGAAGGCAACTATCGGTACATGTAATAAATATGCGAGATATCTGCAAGCTAGGAATGGAAATCTCTCCATTTTGAACGGACGAACAAACCGCCATTCGACAATGCCATGCCATTGCCGACTGCAACGTCAGGTTGCTGCGATCAGAGATGGCTTCGGGCGTAAAATTTGGGCACTGGATTAGACTGGGTGATTTGCGATGTGATGTCATGCAGACTCCCGTGATTTGGAGTCGGCTAGCGCTGGAAACTGCACTGATTTTTGGGTGTGCCAAGCGCTTCGCGACAACAGCACTGGCATGGCAGCGATTTTGGTCTCATGTTTGGGATCTCTTCTTGCCGTTGGCGGCAACGTCCGCAACTTGCCGCTGCTGCATCTGGGGGGAGGAACAGCAGCTGCTGTTTCCTATCGGTTTCCTGTTTCTCGCGACCTCTACATGTCTACTTACGCGAAGACGCATTTGTAGCCATTTCTACACCGTTTCTTACGTTTCAGCTGTTTCGTCAGCATCCATTGATACTTACACAGATTGCCTCGGTAAAGTACCCCTTGCTTGCTTTAGCACCTTTCGCACGTGGCCTCCACAACCGCAAAAGTCCAGTCGAGAGTAAGTACGTGCGTGAGCAGCTCCGATATCATCAAGATGGTCGCGACCAACAAGGAAGACAGCGCCACCGTCAAGCCCAAGCGCACGGGCTTCATCGCGCTGGGCGGGTTCCTGCCTAAGGTGCCCACCTACCGCAAGGAGAAGAGCGCCAAGGAGGAGCCCAGCGCCAGCGGCTCCGTGCTCGAACACGAGGCCGAGGAGGAGCCCGTGCTGGACGATAACCAGGACGAGGAGCGCCACGACCAGCCGGGCGAGCTGCCGGATTTCCCCGGCGAGCGCCGCTCTCACGACGGCGTGGTGCCCGCTCCATCCGCTGCGGCGGTGGCAGCAGCCGCCATCCGCCGCCGCGGCATGTCCATCGAGCAGACGGCCACGTCGCTCTATCGCCGCATGAGCGTGCGCCAGAATTCGGCGCCCGAGCCGGCGGACACGACCAAGACGTCGCTTACAGGCAGCACCAGCAGCTCCTCTCCGTCGCCGCTGTCGGAACCGGAATTCAAAGCCAGACGCGGGATGTGCGTGGCCACGACCTTCGGCACGGGCACGGTGCTGGACGTGCGTCTTGATGACGGCTTCTACGTGGTGCAGCTGGTGCCCAAGAGCATCGCGTACCTGCGGGAGGATACTATTATCAGGGAGGTTAAGAGCGTGGTGGGCGAGAGAGTGAAGACCCGCTGGGGCATGGCCACTGTCGAGCAGTACTACGTCGAGGAGGACATGTACAGCATCGCCCTGGACTGGCGCTGGGATGACGAGCATGTTTGGCGCATGAAGGCCACGACCAAGAAGTTCGAGAAGATCCACCCGCGTGGAACGCTCATCCAGAATACCAAGAACCGCTTCTTCGAAGGTTACAGCTCGCTACGAGAAAGCGTCGGCTCCAAACTCAACACCACCAGCAAGAGGTAGATGTCCATTGCTATGTTGCTGCTATAGGATTATATATTGCTAGAGACCGTTTCTGGGATGGGTTGGTTTCTCATGGTGTTTCGTTTGCTGTGTGTGTGTGTGCCTCTTCGCCCTGATCGGTTGGTGAGACAGCTTTGCAGTTAACACCAAGCATGACGCGGTGGAGCAGGCGGATCTGGGCAAGGCGCAGACGCCTTTCGGTGTTTCCACGGTGCTGGAGGTGCGCGCGGACAAGTTCTTCGTGGTCAAGACGCCCTGCGGTGCCACGGCCTACCTGAATGCGGATTCGGTGCGCATGCTGGGACGACGGACGCACTTCGCCAATGGAGACCGTGTCGACACGCCCTACGGACCAGGCCACATTGCGCACTACCGTGAAGAGGACGAGATGTACGCGGTGGAGCTGGAAGCGTCGTCGCTTGCCGGTCAATCGCCATTGCTGTTTATTAGCGACGTGCAAGCCGAAACAGACTTGACGCACGCACCGGCAGCCTACAACACGCGCCTGTCCTCGATTCTGAACCTCACGCGCACGTCCATGGTGAACGCCGGTGAAAGAATGCGCAGCGCTTCTGTTGCTGGTGGTAACTTCCCCGCGCTTCCAGCCAACTTGCCCACGTTGCCAGGAAACCTACCTACGCTTTCCAGTGTCAAGGCCAAGGTGTCCACCATGGCTACCATCAAGATGACCCCGTACGCTACACATTTCTGGCGTGCTGGCTAGTTATGATTTCGGATCATCTGTCTGACGCTTGTTTTTTTTTTACGTTATGCTATGCAGGAAGGGCAAGTTTCACAAGGAGGAGCGTGTGCTGACCACGTTCGGATCTGGCTTCGTTGTGGAGGCCCGTCCTCAAGACAAGATTTACCATGTGTATCTGCGCCGGCTCAAGTTCTCGGGCTACTTCCACGAGTCAAGTCTTGCGCCGTTCCCGTACGAGCGCGTCACGCACTTTGTGGTGGATGGCCGCACCGTTCCGGCGCCTCCAATTCCCAAGAATGCTAGTGGCTACAAGCGCCGCGCCGTGATCACCGCGGCAATTAAGTCGGCTCGGGAAGGCAAGTATCTCGACTCGACCGTACCTGCAAAGCCCGAGGAGCCCAAGGAGGAGAAACGTGAGGCGCCGATTGATGCCATGGCCGCGGCCGAAGCAGCTGTCGCCGTGGACGCCGCTGCCGCCACCGCCACCGCCGCGTCTGTTTTCGTGCCGGTGCCGGTTGCGGAATAATGCGTCAAGTCTCTGAGATGCAACAAAGTAACCAGCCAAAGTGATGTGGAATGGCTCCACCCGCCGCTGTCTTGCGGGGCAATCATAGTAGCAGTAGCTTCAGTTCACCATCGAATTGTATAATGGAGCCGCGTTCAGTTTCTTAACGGAGTCTTTGCTTGATGATGAGTGTGGAATAGATAACATTTGCAAGAATGTGCTACTGAAGTACACCCTCGAGCTTCTCGTAAAACTAGATCAGCTTCTACCCGACGGGTCAATCTCGTTCTTTCGCGAGCATGCGGTGTTGCTCCTTGATGATATTATTCTGCCTCGAGCTAATGCCGATGTAGCGCGTAGATGGCACCATCTCATCGCGAAGCTGGTCGGTCTTCTTCTTGCGGTTCTCCGGACTCGAAAAGATTTTGAGTGACGGCTGCGCAGGACTTGAGTGGTGCTGAGTGATAACAGCACTTTGCTGGCCCAAAGGCGAAGGCGACTTGCGCATCCGGACGGCCTCCTTGTACTGCTTGCGCCAGAAAGCGTCTCCTGTCTCCTTGCGCTGTTTGTATGTGCTTTCGACGTCGAACCGCTCGTCGTGAGGCACATCAATGGCACCAGGGCACCCCAGCAATGCCGCTGTAGCTCCCATCGTCATGGGTGTTCGAATACCAACGTTTGCTTGGGCATACTGAACAGCCGTTGCAGCATTGCGGGTGCTACGGCTGATCGTGTACGTCGAAGAAGACACCGGCACAGGAGGCAGATTCACTTTCCACGCTACTTGAGGCACACGACCTCCCGTAGTGTCCAGATGCAATGAGCGTAGCTCGGCAATCAGCGCCCCAGCTTTCTCCAGCTCTGCGCGGTGCTCATTGCGCTGCTGCAACGCGTCGGCCAGCGCCAGGTCCTTCACTTCCAGCAGTCTTTTCAGTCCTTCCACCTCGGCTGCATGAGTACAGCCACAATTGCCGCCTCCCTGCTTGCCACCAACACGAACATTCTGCTTAGTCTTTGGACCTTCGCCACTCTGTTCCTGTAGCGCAAATTGCTGCAATATTTTGTACGCAGCCGTCAGCTCCTCCTGCTGTCGAGCAAAGTCCTGCGTGAGCTGCTCGATTGCCGTCGCCATCCCCAGCACTTGGCGGTGAGCGTCCAACTCGTCCTCATCTATCGGTGCCACCGCATTGCAGTCTTCAACGTCCATCGACTGCAAGAACTCGTCTCGTGGGTTGGCGTACCACGGCTGAGCCATCTCTGTGACTGTCGATCTCTAGTCTATCGACCGCGATACGGCAAGGAAATGAGGATGAGTGAGGCAGCATCAGCAGCTCTAAAAATAGCGTTATCAGATGCCAGTCACACACGTCGCATGCGTGTCAAAAACTGCGAGCTTCCGACAGTGTCGGACCGACACTAAACCAACCAACGCTGATGTACCTTGGAACTCAACCAAGATGCCACAACGGTGTGCACTGGGCTACGTTTGCTTCGCTAACAGGAAGCAAACGTAGCCCAGTGCACACCTTTGAGCAAAGACTTGACGCAATGACCTGCCACAATCACTCGATAGCGTAGTTTTCATTGGCCGGCAGTTTTCTTCAGTAATTCAGAAGAACACTAGCACCGATCGAAGCTCCTCACCATGTCGTCTGAAAGTGCTGCTGATGCTCCCCAGTGGCCTGCCATCGCCGAGGACCACCCGATCAACCAGCTGCTCAAGGCTCTTCCGTCGCTCATCGAGGCTGCCAATGGCTACAACGAGGTGTACGGCGTGACGCTTGACCGAGCGGCCTGTTCACGACCAAGATCATCCTGCAAAAGTTCCTCCGAGCCAACGCCAACGACGTGGATATAGCCAAGACGCAGCTGGGCGAGACACTCGCGTGGCGCAGCAGCTTCAAGCCCCTGGAGACGCTGGATGAGAAATTCTCCAAGGAAATCTTCGGCGGCCTGGGCTATGTGATCGAGATCGAGGGAGTCCCCGGCAGCGAGAACAAGAAGGACGTCGTGACGTTCAACATCTATGGAGCGGTGAAGGACCACAAGGCCACATTCGGCAACCTCGACCAGTGAGTGATGCTGTCGGTACTCGGTTGTGCGCAACAGGGGTTTAACTTTTGGGTTCTGTGGTGGGATTTTGTTTCAGGTTCTTGCGCTGGCGTGTGGCGCTCATGGAAAAGGGGTCCATAAACTCAAGCTGAACGAGGCCATAGTGCCCATCCCGGACTACGGAGAGGGACACGACCCGTACCAGGGCATCCAGGTGCACGACTACCTCAACATCTCGTTCCTGCGTCAGGACCCGGACGTCAAGGTCGCGTCGCGAAAGACCATCGACGTCTTCTCTAAAGTATACCCGGAAATGCTGAGTCGCAAGTTCTTCGTCAACGTGCCGGTGGTTATGGGCTGGATGTTCGCGGCCTTCAAGCTCTTCCTACCGGCGGAGACCGTCCGAAAGTTCACGGTGCTGAGTTACGGCGAGCAGCTCTTCACCGAGCTGGGCGACAGTATCTCCGAGGTCTATGGCGGCAAGTCCGCCCCGCTCGATACCATTGGTGAGCAGACACTATACGCGGAGGCGAGCTAGGACCACTATCTTCTGACGAGACTTGTCGAGAATCCGTTGATGTCTTCATCTTCTCATCATGAAAGGTGATGGCAGTTCCTATTGTGTGTATTGTGAGCAAGGGTGGGCGAGTCCTGATACCCAGCGAGGCTGCCATGGCTCTAAGCCTAAAAATGAATATATTGCCCATGAGCGTGTGCGATGCATGAAGCTTTCTGCGAGCGTGCCAACGTCCTAATGCGGTCACTTTATAGAGGTCGACAGCATCGAGGACGCTTTTTTGGCCCTATGATAAAAAAATTCCATCGATTCAGCGTTGTATTGCGATTCGATAGGCGCTTCTAAAATTTTATCGAGCCGCTATTTCAGAAACTTGCCATGAAGTCAACTCCGATAGAGAGTGATACACTCCTAATAAGGCGCACACACCAAAATTGTTTTGAAACATTTCAAGAAAATTGAGCCAATCAAATTGCAAATTGATTCGAAATTTAGGTTTGCACTCTCCTCCTCTTCAGATGACGGCAGCAGCCTCCAGTTCCTATTGTGTATATTTTGAGTAAGGGTGGGCGAGTCTAGCGAGCCGCCATGGCGCTTAGCCTAATGAATCTATTGTCCATGATCCTGTGCAATGCAAGCTAGGTTACTTCAAGTGGTGTAATGCACACAAAACACCCTTAAACTGTATTGTTATACTGTATTTCAATACAGCTTATGAATTGCTTTGACTGACTCGTCAATTTATCGTTGCGTATCGAAGTTGCGCGTCTCCCCTCCCACCATGGGCCTCCTGCGTTCGCTGGTGACTGCAGCTACGTCTGCGCTGCTGCTTGGACTCAAAGCTCCTCCATCTGCAGCAGCCGCGCCAATGGGCGTGGCCCAGCAGCACCGTGTGAACATGCGCGTCTTCTTCCGCGCCTTCTGGTTCGTCCAGCACTCATTCATCCAACTATCAACCGCCTGACAATCACTCTCTCCTTATACTTCATAGTCCAGCCTGCCAATGGTTTGTCGGCGATCCGCTGCTGGAGCTCGTGCGCACGGAAGAGTACCGCAACATCATAGACTTGACGTGAGCACAGGCGCTTCAATGCCGCCGTGGCGTGTATATGTACTGGAGAGTGTTTAATTGCTGACTTCCCTATTGATACAGACTTATTCCGGCTGCGGGGATGCAGGAGAAACAGGATGGGACGATCACGTGTGAGGCCGGACCGCTGGAGTGCACGGGCCACCGTTGGCAGATCTGCGTGCTCGATAAGGACCGCGACGATGTTGTCAAGTACCTCGGCACGATTGCAGTATGTAGATTTTGGAGTTGGTGACGGTACTTTTGTGTTGGTTGTATTGTGACGGGGTGGATGACATCTGTTGGTTGTGCTGCAGTGCATTGAAGGAGACGAGTCTGGGCAGGTGGGCGATTGGCCGACGAAGATGAAAAACTGTGTGACGGACGAA
Organism: Phytophthora podocarpi; assembly: GCA_001314375.1. Lineage (NCBI taxonomy): Eukaryota > Oomycota > Peronosporomycetes > Peronosporales > Peronosporaceae > Phytophthora > Phytophthora podocarpi. The sequence continues at coordinate 39,497 of LGSN01000049.1, forward strand.
GAGCGCGTTGTGGTCAAGGAGTGTTTCGATAATCGCAGCAAAGATCTACTTGTGAAGGTCCGCGGCTTTGAGAGCAAATAGGGGGTTAATGTGGTACAAATTGCTGACTGGCTCCACACTTTGTGCTATTCAGATGATTCGCGAGGAGCGCTCAGGAAGTGTACCCTGGATGCCATACGTACGCTTTCAACCTGCTTGTGTTTGTGCTTATAGGTTTCAGCTTAGTGTGCTAACTGCTTTGATGTGGCTTTGGTTCTGAATAGACGATTGTGAATCAAAAGGTGCTTGGATCGGCAACGGAAGGCGTTCCTTTGAACATGCTCAAGACGAGCATTTGCTCAGCGTACACAGGACCCAAGAGCTATTACCCTGCGGAATGTGTGAAGCTCGTTGGGGAACAAAAGGACTTTGCACCTGAAGAAACAGTGGTGGATAAGGGCGACAAACCCGTGGTGGCTGCTGGAGAGAAGTCCCAAAGTGCCATTGCGCCTGAAAAAGAAGCAGTAAACACAGGAGTTCAGGCCCCTGCTAATGGAGATGCAGTTGAAGGGGGAGATGGTGATATCGTTGTGGACATGAAAGAAGAAGTGGCGACCCCTGCGCCTGCCAGCGTGCCAACCACTACCGAAGCAGCAGGCAAGGTGCAGCTGGATATGTATTGGCGAGCATTCTGGTGCGTATTCCCTCAGACGGGAAGTCTATTTTCCTTGAATAGTTATCGACTGACAACTCTTGTGCGCAGCCCCGGTTGCATGTCATTCATCACGAGACCACTGCTTTCACTCGTTCGGAACAAAGAGTACGTTGTGACAGCAGGTTAACGGTAGACTCACTTGGCATTTTCTTCTAACTCGTATTGTGCGCTTTCTTCAACAGATTCCAGGAGATCATCGATTTTCGCCCAGTGCCCGCTGCTGGCACGTCTTATGACGCAAAGGGAAACTTCGTATGCACTGCTGGCATGGTAGAGTGTTTGGGGCACAAGTGGCTAAGCTGCGCTGTTGAAGAGTTCCAACAAATCGGAGAGCTGGTGGAGCGTATTGCTGTGAGTTACCGGACGACACAATCTTTGTTCATGCTTGGATTGCTGACTTTTGTGCTCACATGTAATGATGACCAGTGCATGGAAAGCAAAGACAACAAGGGCATGACATGGAGCTTTATCATCAACCGCTGCTTTGAAGGCGAAGCGCACACGAAGATGAAAACATGTTATGATACAAAGAGTGACGAGCTCCTACGAAAGGTTTGTTGTCATATCTAGCAGGATTTCTGGTGTCACCAGCTAACAGCATACTTGTTAACGGCTATTGCGACTTGATGCAGAATGTGGCGAAGAGGCAGTCACTACGTGTTCCTTGGGTGCCATATGTAAGTTGTGTTTGCGTCCATGCCTTATTTTTCCCGCATCTCATTTGTTTGGCTTGAACGATCAACAGACTCTTCTTAATGGCGTGCCGCTAGGCGATTCTACGCACGGAATCGGCTTAAAGCAACTCATGGATGCCGTGTGTAAAGCCTATTCTGGACCAAAGAATGTGCGTTGCGTTCACTCTACCTGGCAACTACATGTAGCACTTGCGCTAACTGGAGTCGCTTCCTTCGTTTTTTTGTGACGAGCAGTTGTGGCCGGCGGCATGTCAACCCAAACGACTTCGTGATGAGGTGGAAGCAAAGCCCCCTGCTGAAAACGACGTGGTCAAGCCTTGTGCTCCTAAGAAGAAAGATACCGGCAACACTGGTGCGCAATACGAAGATGCACCGGGTATTGGCAAGCCACTTCCAACTGAACCGGAGGCCAAAACTGTCACGGAGTTTGAGGCCAAGGTTATCGGAGGCAAGCAGGCCGATGACGATGAACCTTCGGCCACTATGACGGCGGTTATTTTGCCTGGCGTGTGCTTCGTTGGCCTTGTTGTCATTGCACTGCGATTAACACGCGACCACAAGAAAGACGCCTGAAAGGTAGAGGAGAGCAAGCGCGTGTAAGCACCGCTGGGTATTAGCTATTATGGCTCGAAAGCGTAGGATTGAGCTCTCATGCTGCTTCGTACTTGAGTACAAAAGTGGTTGTTTTCATTTTCGTTCCTCGTGCGTTCACCTCGAATCAATGTGCAGACTACACAATACAAAAACGAGTAGCCCACAAAACTACGGGCGGTCGGCTAGACTCCTTCCATATCGTCACTATCCTTGCTGTAGCTCTTTTGTTTCTTCTCAGTAACGGGAGGACGGGGATTCTCTTCTTCCGAGTCCGACTCAATCTCTGGGTTGATGTCCTCGTCCGACGATGAGCCGTGCGTGTTGCGTGTCATCTCGATCCCGGGGCTTTCCGCCATCGGTAACTGTAGAGCAACGCAATTTAGCGTTAATATGACAAGGAACGCCTCAAAACAATGTTGAACTTTCAAACATACCTGCATGGAGTACGCGAACTGCGAGCTGTTCTGGGTGGGCCGCCAGATGAAGGTCATAGCAGCCGAGACTGTGAAATTCAGCACAGGCCAGGCCACGAGCTGCATCCACTCCCATTCGACGTCCCACTCGAAGACGCCGAGCCGACTGCAGACGGCCACGACCGTGAGAATGGTGAAAAATACGATGAAAGCAGCGAGCGACCAGGCCAACCAGCGGTACATGCTAAGCTTGGCAAACTGCTTCTGGTCCCGCAGATCGCGTAGAATGCGCTCCATAGAGTACTGGATCCACATGATGAACGCGAGGTTGCACAGCAACTGGATAAACGACCAAGCCGTTGGCTTCTCGCGGAAGTCAGCGCCACTCGACGTGCCGCGCGTGACCTCGTCAGCGATGCCTGACACGAAGTACGCCAGCGACAAGAAGGTAATCACGCTAACTTCAACGGGGCTCAGGTGGCTTCGAACAATGCCGTAGCCAAGACACACGATCAGCAGGATAACACGAGCCAGCGTGCGCACCAATGTCTGTCAATTGCCCCCATACCACATCATGTCACGAATGTCAGTCCATCGATCAACAACAAAACCCTCACACACACCACAGCTTCAAACTCACATCCAAAATCACTGCGATCAGGAACGTCGTCGGGTAGGGGCAGCACACGGGTTCTCCCGTCTTGTTCATCCGGTAGAAGGCGTAGAACCAAACTGCAGATGCGGTCGTTCCCATCACCAAAATCAGTGAAATGCCCCAATGGAGCGACAGCAGCTGACGATGGTACCGGATCAACAAGAACGCGAAGAACACGTCCAGCACTAGGTACCCAACCGTCAAGAAGGCGCTGAACGGCAGCATGCCGTACAGCACGGCTGGCAGCAGTCCGTACGGGTTGCGCACCTCCATCGAACCTGCAAACGTCAGCGTCTCCGTTGCAGCGCCTTCGTCATCAGCACAGACGAACACCTGCGTGTCCGTCCAGCCGCTGGAGTTCACGAGGTGCGACACATTGGCGCTCACTGAGGGCGTCGACTCGTTGCCCACTGGGAACACGAAGCGCTGGACGTCCGACATGCCGTCGAACTTCATCCCCTCCACGTCGGAACAGGCCAGCAGCTCGATCTTGCCAGCCACCGCCTCAAAGTCCTCGTAGCTGTCCACGTGGTAGAAGAACACGACGAGTCTCCAGCCAGCCATGTCCTGCGTCACGTTCACGCCGCTGATATCCATCTACACAAAAACACATCTCCATTATCAGTTATACCGTGCCTCTGTATTTTTATACTGTGCGGCAGTCTATCAATCCGTACAGTGACCGAAGAGTTCCCCGTGCGCGCGAGGATCGGACCCTGGTCAGTGGCGAACAGCTTCTCGGCGCGCTGGAACGGCGGCACCCAGTAGCTGCTCTCCACAGGGTAGATAGAGGCGACCGCGGAGCGCAGCCATATCCCCAGTAGCAGCAGCAGCGACGGCACGAGCGACGTCATCCTTCGAGTTTTCTCCGGTTTTTGTGAGATGTGGGAAGGCAGCGCTTCCGGGAGAATCCTAGCGATTGGATTGGTCAAAACGATGTTTCTTGTTAACAACGTTCGGATTGGTCGGAATTTGTTTGAAGGCGACAGTTGATGACCATCACTCCATTCCACACTACAAGTACACGCAAGGACAACCGAGATGGCGCTGCTTGCGGCGTCCGCGCCGAGTGCTGTGGGCCGCTTCCCGACGTTTCGCTGGCATCACTCGACGTTCCTTTTTCTTGCGGTTCTGATGCTGTGTCGTAGAGATCTGCTGGCGTCCTGCTCGATCCACGAGGTGCACGAGAAGGCCACGGGCTGCAAGATCACGGAGAGAATGTTTGCGGACGGCCACGGGCCCTGGGCACTCCGTGGACACTGCAGTGTCCGCGTCAACGCGACTTTGCGTCCTCTGGAGGACCACGAAGTGCAGGATGCCATCACCGTGCGCAGACTGAGCGACTATTTCGATTTTGGCGTCGTGGTGGCCACCTACTCGACGGAGGCGGCGCTGGCTGCGGGTTTCGACGACCGCGTGGCCTGCAGCTGGAGCTTCTCCAATAGCAGCAACGTGGAGGGAGAGCTGCAGGGAGAATTCTACCCAATGGGGAGCGGCCAAACGCTGCAAGTGAACACGACGTTCTACCCGAGAGAAAGTGGACTGCAGACGGCGCTGCTGACGCCCTGTTGGAAGCAGAAGAGCGCAAGCTTTGGGTATCCTGTCAGTGCAGATGAATTTGTGGCGTATCCGATGGTAGACCCACTGCTGCATGTGGATGCAGAGATTGGCTTTCTGAACCCGTACGGATATCTACCGGGACTGCTGTATGGACTGTTCCCGTTCAAGTGAGTGTTTTATCCTTAGGTAATGTGGAAGTGGGGGGTGAGATGACTAATTTATTGGATGATGACATTCTTTCTTTGTTGCAATGCAGTGGAGTTTTGTCGTTGATGTATGGCGCACTGGACGTGTACTTATTGGTTTTGATTAACCGCCATCGTCAGAGTGTTGTTGGGACGCACTATTTCCTGCTTGTGGTGTTGCTGCTGGCAACTGGTACGCACGGGAGTTAAAGTTGCATCTTTTTATTTGCTTTCTTGTGAAAAGTGACTGAGGTGTGGTATTTTATCTTCATGTGTAGGCGAATCGGTGGCGTGGTTTGTGACATACAAGCTGCTGAACGATTCGGGTGTGCCAGTATGTTGCCCCTACCCGGATTCGGTGTTGTTTTCCACGTTGGTGAAGGTGTTGACGGGTATGGTAGCACGTATTGCTACGACGCTAGTGAGTCTGGGCTACGGGATTGTGCGGATGCAGATATCCTGGCCAGAGGTTTTCGTGGTTTCTGGACTTGGCGTATGCTACTTTATTGCCGTCGGGGCGTTGGAGGTGAGCCATCTTGCCAATCAATCGGACGGTGATATTCGACCTCCTGCTGTCTGGGAAGCTCTTGTAATTATGACCAACGCGTGCTTTGGTGGGTGGATTTTTCTGTCCCTCGAGCTGACGCGCAAGAACCTTGCCGCCTTCGGACAAGTAAGCTTTGCCAAATGCTCCTTTATCGTGCTAGCTTCTTGTTGTTTAGTAACCTCGACTAACACATGTGCCATATTTCATGCTGTCATTGACAGACAGCAAAACTGCAGATGTATAAATCGCTGAATCGGGTCCTGGTCGCGTACGTGGTGGCCTCCTTTTTCTTGATGGTAATTGAAGGGACTGTGTAAGTTTTTCTGTCCCTATTAAAACTTGGGGTGTGCATTGTGCGATGGTGATATTCGACTGACGATGTTATCGCTGCGGATGCAACAGCTATTCGGGCGCGGTGTGGTTGTCGTGGCAGTATATATGGCTCGTGTGGGCGGCTACTCGCCTGCTCTTCTTCGTGCTTTTGTTAGTAGCAGTGTATCTGTGGCGACCCAAGAAGCATGGCCTGCTTTACGCACAGATGGACCAACTTCCCAGTCGAGAGCCTGTAACACCCGCTTCGATCGCGCGCGGCATCGAGCTGAACCAGCGGGTGGTCTCAGCAGCGGACGATGAAAACTCCCCGCCGGCCAAATCATCGCCGGCTACAACTTCATCTACCAAAAGCACTAACGCTTTCACCGTTGAATCGCTGTAAAATGACATCACTGGGGGCAAAAGCCGTGATACCAGTTTGTTTAGTGGCGAGCCGAGAAAATGTGCGTGCGCGCACGTAAAGTAAGCAATGATTTTATGAGTCTGACAATCTCAATCGTGCTGTGGTTTACGAAAGCGGTGCCACCAAGAACTAAAGCCTTGATCGTGCGGTACACACGCGTCAATTCTCCTTCACTGTGTGTAGGCATTCTTAAGTGAGAGCAGCCATTTCAACCAAAATGGCACCAAAACTGCTGACACCGCAGCTACAACGCATTTGGAAAATACGCACCAAGGGTTCCCTATATATAACGAAATCGCCTACACCAGAACTGGAAGGCTGCATCATCCGCGATAAGAACGCCAAGGAAGGCAAGGACAGCAATACCCACTCCGGAGTCTGCTCGAAGCAAGAGCATAAGTAGCCAAGGCCGATCGGTAACGACCAAGCCACTGGACGTGGGCACTGAGGCTCTACGAGAGGCCAGCCGTTTACCTCAGCACAAGGAAGTCAGCCGCCCGATGCGCCTTGCTTTCGCGAAAGTTTGTTTCGGTTAACCTTTCAAGAAACCCAAGAGCAGATACGCGCAGCCAGCCAAGTCAACTGCTGACCTAGACGAAGTCGGTTAGGCCCCCCGTTGGATGGGAAGGGGATTCATGCGCCAATCCGTACACCCGATGGACGCAGACGCAGACGGCGAGAAGAGACACAAGCTTGGCACGGAAGACGATGACTGGCAGGACTTGGCGACGGAAAACTCCTCCGAAAGTGTTCAACCGGAGACTACAAATCATTATCGCGGGCCTTCATTCGGACTTGACCCGACAACAGCGCCAGATTTCATGACTCAAGACCCCAACAATGGACCAGCAGGACCATCGCTAGTGACAAGAAGCAGCAGTCTCAAGACGAACGGTACTTTGGTTGCAAATGGCCACGAGTTTGAAGAAGACGACCTTGAAGGCGCGGCGGAAGTCCTTCCCCAAGGTGGTGGTGGCAGCAATGAATTTAGTGTCGCCAAGACCGGTAGGTTGCTCACGTTCGCGGACGAGACTGGTGGCACGCTAGTGGAGATGAACTACTCCAACCGAACACACTACAGCAAGCACGCCGGCCCAGGCGCAGTGCAAGGTGTTCCCAAGGGTGGTTGTTGCGTTGTCCAATAATTCATCCAGCGAGCGTGTCCTGAAATTTAGACCAGTCGAGTGTCGCAGTTCCGGATGACGAGAGTGGAGTGTGTTCCAAACCCAGGCAGCTCAATCCAGTGACGCGCCAGAGTCAAACTGTTCGACTCTTGTTGGACGTGTTGCTCAGTGTTGAAGTCGATCACCGCCGCTGCCAGCTCGTGTCCCGGTATTATTATGAGCACGTTTGCCTTCACCACAGTCCTGGTAGAAGCAAACAGCCTTTCAATCCGCATAATGCATAGTACAGTACCTTACTATTATTGCTCTTGCCACAACTGCCTGGAAATTAGCATGCAGACAACAATAACAACAAAGCTCTAGCCACGTTAGCAGTAAGCCAGCACTTTAGGAGACCAAAGTGTATACGATTGACCAGGCAGACAGGCACGAGGATCAAGCAAACGTTGGAGTTTCTTGACTAGTTACACTTCCCAGCATGACCTTCTTGTTCCCCAAAATACTCTCAGCGGAATGGCGACAACGAGCCAAGCAGCAGCCGCCCAAGCTCGTGCCAGATTCGACGTCGCCGTGACGACCGAGTCCTCAACTCTACTTGTTGGCCTTGGCAGCCTTGTGGCGAGCGATACGGCGGCCGACACCGCGGACTTTCTTGCCGCGGTTCTTGGCCTCCTTAATCTGCTTGCGCGACGTCTCGACCTTCTCGACCAGTCCCTGGCGGATCAGACGGTACTTGGGCTCGAAGCGCTTGGCATCGTTCACCGTGTCGTACACGAGACCGAAGCCCGAACTCTTGCCGCCGCCGAACTGCGTGCGGAATCCGTACAGGAAGACCGTGTTGGCGTCCTTCACCTTGTACATCTGTGCGCGCAATAAGCAACACGGTCAGCCATCGATGCAACTATCCACCATCACTCTGCATCTGTGTGTCGCCTATTATCCAGCCAGTCAGTGCTCTCTGATGCCGTCAACCGGAGTCTAACGGCGGCGCATTCGGTTCTGAATGTATCATCGCTCTCTGAGTCTGTTCCCTGTGCTTCCTGTGGCGCTGCTGACTGGCGGATTTTGGCGACACAATGGAGTGGGATGGTGTGTGTCGTACCTTGGAGATCTTCTCCTGAAGCTCAGCCTTGGGCACGTTGGGGCGGCCCGGGTGGATCACCTCCACCACCTATTGATTGGGAGGATCAATATCGTAGCACAGGCAATAAAGGGTCAGATCGAAGACGGCGCAAGCAAGGGCAAAGGGAGAAGCTGGAGCGGAAACGCACCATTTGGCGGCGAGCCAGCAGGCTGTTGCGGAGGAACTTGCGCGTGCGCACCGTGACGGGGACCTTGTCAGCCATGCTTGTTGTCTTTGACTTAGTAACGAGAAGTTCTGCGGGGAATGGAATGAGCTGCTGGCGGGCGGCGCGACCGAGAGGCGAAGACCTCCAGAGCCAACCAATCCGCCGCTCTACGCTTCGGCCAATCATTGACCGAAGCCTACCCCTTCTTCTGCCACATATCAATTCTGTCAAGTATATGTGTTATAGAAGGTCATAATGGGACAAAAGCACAAACGGGAACGATACAGTTCAGGGGGAGATACAGATACAGAGGTTTATTGTCAAGCTTTTACTCGTAACAGTGACATGTCACTAAAATACATTGTGTGTGGTTCACACCAAATAAAGCATTGACGCAGAGCAATGATGACAATGACAATGAACACCTCAGGCAAGGGTGATCCCAAAATGTATATGCAGTTAGCGCGCCGCCAACGGATTCACGCGTCTAAATTCCCAGCTATGCGCGGCAGCTCTCGCTACTGCAGCTCCGGAGAGACAGTGGCAAAACAATTTACGCCTAGGTCACGGCCGTCGAGTGTTTGAGCTTCTGGGCACGAGCCTCGGCCTTCTTGGCGGCGTTCTCCGCGAGACGATCCTCCTCGGCCTGCGCCTGCTTGTGCAGGTCGTCCAGGATCGACTGTTTGTAGCCCTCGAACGTGTCATCGTACACCACTACGTCTTGGTCGCCGCCGCAGACCCACAGCACGCACTCCGTCGACTCAATCAGACGCGCGTCGTGCGTCACGATCACCACGCCGCCCTCGAAGTCGCGGATGGCATCGCACAGCGCGTCAATAGACTCGATATCCAGGTTGTTCGTCGGCTCATCCATAATCAGGATGTGCGGGCGCATCAGGATCAGCTCGGCGATCACCACACGGGCCTTCTGACCACCCGACAACAGGCGGTTCTTGATCTCGTGCCCGTGGCCCTCGAGACCGACCTTGCCGAGCAGGTTGCGCACCTGCTGGTACGTCTGGTCCTGGAACAGGCGACGCAGGTACTCCACGGGCGTCTCGCCCATGGGCAGCTTGTCCACGAAGTGCTGGCTGTAGATACCCAGACGCACACGCGGGTTGCGACGCACCTCGCCCTCCTTCACGGTCACCTCGCCTGTGATCATCTTCAGCAGCGTACTCTTACCCACACCATTGGGACCCACGATACACACGCGCGACGTCGTGTCGATACCAAAATCTGTGTTCTTGAACAGGTACGGACCGTCGCCATAGCGGAAACTGGCCTCGCGCACCTCGAGAATGGGAGGCGACACAACAGTGGTCTCCGGGAAGCTGAACTGCACGATGTACTCCTTTGGTCGCTCTAGAAGATCCATGGGGGCTGACGCATCCGCAGCGTCATCAGGCGTGAGCGCCTTCTTCTTCGACGAACGGGCACCAGGCTCACGTTTCTTCTTCACGATCTCAGTGGCCTTCTTGGACGACTTACCCGAAGCCTTGAGGTTACGAAGCTGCTTCTGCTGCTTCTCCCAGGCTTTCTCCATCTGCTTCCGCTTCTGCTTCTCCATGTCACGGAACATGTCGTAGTTGCCCTTGTAGTGCACAATCTTCTTGTTCTCCAGGTGCAGCACCTCCGTACACACGCTGTTCAGGAAATCGGCGTCGTGGGACACCACAAGCAGCGTCTTCTTCCACTTCTGCAGGTAGTCATCGAGCCAAATAACGGCATTCAGATCCAAGTGGTTCGTCGGCTCATCAAGCATCAGCAGCGTCGGCTCCACGTACAGGGCCTTGGCCAGCGAGATACGCATACGCCAACCACCAGAAAAGTCCTTCGTGACCTTCTCCTGCATAGCGGAATCGAAACCCAGACCGAAAAGGATACGGCGCGCGCGAGCCTCGGCGGCAGACGCGTTCATGTGCGACAGCTGCTCGTACACCTCGTTCAGTCGGTCGTCCAGAGCTGAGTCCTGCTTCGTTTCCAGCTCCGCCAGCAGGTGTTTCTCCTCCTCCAACAGCGCCCAGCGCTCGGCGTCAGCCTTCAGCACGGCGTCCACGGCTCGCGTGTCGTCGGCCACGACCTCTTGCTCCACGTACAGGCAGTCGATCTTGGGTGGGATCTTAAGCTCACCCAGCGCAATCATCTTCAGGATCGTTGTCTTACCCTGACCGTTCGGACCCACGAGACCGTACTTGCCGCCAGCGTTAATATGCAGCGACGCGTTGTCGTATAGCAGCTTGTTGTGCGCATTGATGCTGAAGTTCTCAATGTGGATGTCCGTGGCGTTCTCCCAGTTCGAGTCCTCCGTGAAGGCCTGCTGCGAGACGGAGAACTGTGCGCCGTCCATGGGGTTGGCGGCGCGGTGGTACTCGTCCTCGCGCCCCTGGCGCTCCTGCTCCTCTTTGAGGCGTTTGCGCTCCTTGTTGCTGAGACGCTTGCCCTCCTTGTCCTTCTTACTCTTCTTGTCCTTCTTGTGCTTCTTCTCCCCCTCCTCTTCTTCCTCCTCTTCGTCATCATCGTTGGTCTCAAATGGGAGCTTGGATTTCTTCTTTTTTCTCTTCTTCTTGTCCTTCTTGTCGTCCTCCTCGGGCTGCTCCACGGGGTCGAAAAACAAGTCCGTCGAGATCATTTTCTTCTTGCTCTTCTTCTTGTCCTTCTTGTCCTTCTTCTTCTCCACCACAGGCTCCGACTTGGCTTCCTCCTCCTCTTCAACCTCCTCCTCTTCCTCCTGCTCTTCCTCTTCCTGTTCTTCCTCCCCCTCCTCGCTGTCGCTGTCGTCCATCAAGGCTGCAAAGTTCACGGCCTTCTTCTTGTCTTTCTTCTTGCTCTTCTTCTTGCTCACACTGGCCGCCACTTGCGCGTACGGATCCTCCTCGTCGTCCTCGTCCTGTTCAGCATCCGAGGCCGTGCGCTGACTCGCCTGCTCCTCCTGAGCCTTGGCGACCTGGCGCTGTGCCTTGCGGGCCTTCAGCTTCTCCTTGCGCGCCGCCTTTTTGTCGTCCTCGCCGACCGACGCGGGGGCCGCGGGCAGCGCCGTCTTGGCGTCGTCCGAGTCCGAGTCGTCGCCGCGACGACCTCCTTTCTTCTTGCCGCGAGCCATCGTCCGTGCAGAGCTCGAGGTCCTTGGATAATGGCAGCTCACTTCTGACGCATGACTGGACAAAACCGATGGAAGAGCAGCGACGATCTGATTGGGTGAGTTAAACCCCGAATTATAATTCGTGCCTCGCTAGTAGCCCTAATTAGAACTCTGGAACCTCAATTAGGCGGTCCTAACAGGGCTGAGACTTCACCGCGGGGTCCTACTTGGAGCTACATCGAGCTGCTTCACCGAGCTGCTACATCGAGCCACAGGACACTACTTAATTAAGCACTCTACTTCCTTTGTAAGGAAGGGCTCTGCGTTACTACCAGCTGCATATGCACACATGACGACGTTGTGAGTAGTGTAGCCATTTCCCTCCAAGTTGAAGTGAGTGGTTGAAGTTGCACGCACCGTTTGACGGATGCCACATTCGACCCGAGCGACTTTGACAGAGCCCAGTGCGTCGATAGCCACGGGTGTGTCTTCGTCCTCCACGGAACCAGTGCCGAGCTTCCTATCGCGGCCACTTCCCCAGCAGTAGAGCACGCCGTCGTCTGTGTACAGTACATGCAGTTAATGGCAAGACTGTCAGACCAACGTTCACTGAAATCCATTCGACCCAACGCAACGTACTGGAGACAGCAGCGGAGTGACCCTCGCCGCAAGAAATGTGGGCGATCTCCTTGAACAACAGCGTGGACACGACCTCCGGCTCCTGTACGAACTGGTAGCTCTTTTGTCGAGCGCCGTCATAGCCTGACTGAAACAGCTCCTCGTTCTCGATGTCGCCCTTTGCATCACACACAACATAACAAAGTAAGCAACTGGTACAACGCAGTAGCAACGACAGCAGATTTCGCTACGTACCAACCCAAGACGACCGTTTTCCGCAAGTCCCCACGCATAAAGTGTCCCGGAGCCTGTGAGAGCAATACGGCACTGCGAGTCCTCAGCCTCTACGCCCTCCAAGCTCGCCTTCATCCGGGCTCCAACCTACCCAGCATTTGTTACACACTGTCAGTATATTTGCCAACGTCTCCAGTAGAGTGAGCGACCGACGTCTTGCCTTACCTCGTAAGGAATTGAGACTACGGGGATCTTCACGCCTGAGCTGCTGGGAGCCTTCTCGTCTTCTCCTGCACTAAACACGCTCATGCCCAGCTACAAAACGCACCGACGTTAAGAATTTACAACAATTGGCCCGAACACTTCCGAGTTACTTACCCTCGCTGGTTCAGGATCAACGCGAGTCTGAGAAACCACTAAGGCCTTGGCCCCAGCCTTCTGCGCTGTCAATATCTGCGCGACACACATCGTTAGTCAAAGGCCAGTAGCACCTTCATTTCACAACCTTAACTTACCTGTTTTCCCAGCACGTCTTCTTTGTACGATAAAATGGACCAGGGGCGGTTTCCGGGTGTCTGTAGCTGTTCAAGCAGCAACTCGCCATGATGACTCTTGCGTATCATAACAGCAGGAATCTTAAAAATGTCGGTGTCGCTGTCGTCTTCATCGACCTCAAGCGCAAACGCGTCCGCTTCAAGAAAGTCAAAAATGACCACAGCGCCAACAGCGCCAGCGTCTTGCGCGTCTTTGACGAGCGCAACCAGAGAATGCATCAACCACCCGATAAGTTCACTTGCATCGAGTGCGTCTGCATCAAAAGCGACGTCTTCTTGGCCAAATTCAAGCACAGCGATTCGGCCGACGACTTCATCGGGTCGAACATACAACCGCAGGCTTGATAGACGCTCAGGTGAGTAGAAGAGTTGTGCGCGCACACCTGCGGCAGTTAGTGGCGGACCGAAAGCTGCCGGCACGCATGGTATCTCCAGCAATTGCGTAGGCCGCGTTGAGTCTATGAGTAGGGATATCCAATAACCTGTAGATGTCCCTCGATCAAGCAGTGCAATTTTGCCCGTACAACGTGCCAGGCTCGATCGAAGGTGTGAATCTGAGCGGTTGTACACCGCAGCACTCAATGCGGCAGAAGACGCAGCTGATGGACTGGAATACGTTTGAAAAGAGCTCCCGAATTCAGTGGACGGCAGCGGCACAGCGAAGACTGAACCTGAAATGGCACGCGAGAGTTGTGCCGGCTGAGATCCAAACCGTGCGCACAATGCTATCGCACGCAAAGACTCGCCCTCGGCTCCTTTTTCGTCCTCATTAGTGCTGCTAGATCGATGCCGATACGGGAACTGGTCGACGGTAAGTGAGACCTGAACGCGCGAAGTCACAGCAAGTGCGTGCTCCTTGCCTGCTGCAATTTGCTGCACGTTTAAAGCCGAGAGTGCTGCATTTTCCAGTGGTGTGAAGGCACTTTCGCGTGTATCCGTGGGGCCACGTCGTTTCCAAGCACCCCACTCAAAGACGTGCCTTGTAGGGGCACGTCCAACTGCGAATACGTGATTGCCACCCACTGCGACACTATCGACGGGCTCTTTGAGTGCGTCGATGCGAGTCGGAGACGACATGTACACGAAGTTGCTCCCACTGATGTTGGGATCCAAGAAACCTACGCGAAAAGAATCCGAATAGCCCAGACCCAACTGCCCATCGGATCCTTCACCCCAACTAAACACGCTGCCATCCTCGGTCACGACCAAAGTGAAGTAGTAGCCGCAAGCAACCTGAGTCACTCGCATCTCCTCGAAGTAGCTAGAGTCAAGCTGTAGTGGTAAATCGATCACGGGGTACTCACGACCAGTGTGAGGGTCGAATTGGGATCGGAAAATGGCATCGCTGCGCTCCGAGTTCTCGTCAGTTGCTGCAAAGTCGCCATGACCGAGTTGTCCATAACCACCAGAGCCCCACGTGTAGACAACCCCGCTGGCACTCAGCGCAACCGAGTGGTGGCTGCCAAGTCGTGAATCAACAATGACAACATCATTCAGATCGTCAACTCGAGTGGGTTGTTTGCGAACGACTCCACCTCCACCACTAAAACTGCTGTCGTCTTGTGACTGCGGCGGCAAGAGAAACCCAAAGGAGCCAGGCACACCCGCACCCCACGTGAATACTTGACCGTCAGAGGCCACAGCACTCGCGTGCGTCTCGCTGAGAGCTACGCGTGATATACGCAGCTCATTATTCTTGAAAAACGCCGCTAGTAATGGCGAGCTCACGTGTCGAGAGAGTTCCAAGTGTGCGTGACCCAATTGAGCTCTCGCGTTGGCGCCAAATGAATAGACTGCGCCGTGATGAGCGAACTGCTCCACCTTCTGCTGCCGTAAGCGTTCTCGCTTCTTCTTCCGTGTGACCACCACGTCCTGGATCTTCTGGGCTGCTTGTGAAAGTTCTTGCTCCACCTCAAGCTGCAGCTCGAGACGACGCTCAGCTGCTTCACGGCGCGCCAACATGCCGCGACCACAGCGCTGGATCATCATAGCGGCCTCATCTTCTGACAGATACTCTCGCTGCACGAAGCAACGCAGCAGGTTCACGATCTTTGGCGTCTGCTTGACCCAGAGAATAAAGCGCGCTCGGGGTAAATCCTGCTCGTCGTCCAGATCACAGTGTACGAAACACTGGCGAGTAAGCTCGGCCACCTCACTCATGGGGCACAGCGCTGCAAGTCTTGGACCAAGACCTTTGGTGGCCTTGGAGAGCCCACGAACCGCCGACTTTATCAGAATTCCGAGCTCATCGCGCGTGATGGCACCCGAGTCGTCAAAGTCGAAGATGTCGAAGACAGCACCAGCCTTCTGCTCAAGCTTCCCGTCCGCCGCAGTAAGCGCCAGTGCAGTGAGGAATTCGAGTCCATTCACGATGGTGCTGCTGTGCGTGTTCTGGAAGGAGGCGAACCAGCGAAGTATCATCGTCTTGAACAACGGGTTACTGCGAAGCCCCACGAGGTCTTCGAACTGCTGGAGACTGAGGCAGAAGTTGAATGACAGTTGGCGCAGTCTTGTCGACAGGAATGCTATCTCGTCCAGGCCCCTGTGGTAGCAACACAAGTTCAACGTCAAGAGCACACTTCAGTTGCAGATTTTCGAGAAGCAGAACACGCACCAGACTTGAGTAAGCAGCACCAAGTGACTCAAAACCGCAGCATCCTGCTCTCGATACTGCACACGAGAGAACCTGCCCCCCATTATCCAGCACCGCCAAAGTCCAGGAACCCGATCGAGTTACGAAAAGCCGCGATGGGCTCGAGGGTCGTTGAAAATGCGAGCTCAAATAGAGGTGCACGTTTGCTGCCTGCAGTGCAATTACATGTAGCTGTAGGGCTCATGAGATACATGCAGGGATATCGTTGATAATGCTGTACATTGAATTGCCCATGCACAAATTAGCGTTGCTACTCCATGTCCTAAATACAAATTCTGTCGCCACTCTACATGTGCCATACCAGTGCACCATCCATTTTGGAATATCGGGTACCATCAGTACCTGGTACCCTTTGCACGGCGCAATTGGTTGCTAACGTTATGAGCGCTCGGGACGACGACGCCGAGCCTTCGCAGATCCTCGAGCACGTGTTCCTCGGGTCCAGGACGCACGCGCGTGACAAGGAGCTGCTGCAGCGGCTCCGTATCACACACATCTTGAATGTATAAAGCTGGAGCTCTGTCAGATTATCAGAGACTGTCCCCCTTCCTAATGCTCAAGTGAATGGTGCAGGTGACGCCCCCGAAGAAGATGGACCCGGTGGCAGGTGTGCCCAATTTCTTCGAGAAGGACAAGCTCTTCACGTACCGACGCTGCCCTATCTTCGACAACAAGGCGGAGGACATTTCGGGGGTGCTGGAAGGCTGCATCGCCTTCATGGACCAAGCCAAGTACTATGGTATCTCTAGTAGTGTGTGACATTGCCACGCGATGGAGCTGCTAACGATGGCCAAGTACGGCGTGTGATGTGTATTCTCCCTCCCTTCATGTTGTGTTGGTGATTGATATGCAGGTCGGATCCTCGTTCACTGCAACAAAGGAGTGAGTCGCTCGTCGTCCATGGTCGTGGTGTACCTCATGAAGCTGCGCAGTATGAGCTTCGAGCAGGCGTTGGCCTTCGTGGTGGAGCGCCGTCCGATGGCCAACCCCAACGAGAGCTTTCGTCAGCAGTTGCAAGAGTACGGACGTCGTCTCCAGCGCAGTGCACCGAAGGAGAAAAGTGCGCGAGCTGTCCGCGGTCCCGTTGGTCCTCAGTTGCCTCCTGCTGCTGCAGCTGAAGGAAATAGTGGTGGTGAAGAGCATGCTGCTGACATAAGACCACAACTGCCGCCGCACCTCATTCCAGCTCGAGAAGCCGACAGAGGGGATGATATGGCGGAGAAAACTGAAGTTGCAGTGCAAGGCGACAAGGACAAAGGGGGAAAGATTGTCATCGGGCCAAGCCTTCCTCCGAATCTGAAGCGCCAACGAGTGGAAGCGAACGAGCTGGAGCAGGAAGATAAGACGTCTACCAAGAAGAAGAAAATCGAGGGTAGCGATTGAACTTTTGCTGTCCGATCTGGAAACCAGCATGAACCCAACACGCATACAAATTATACAGGGGATGTATTGGCGTAGCTCTCTTAGTGCTGGTGTTGGCTGTGCGTAGCGCGCATGATGAATCCTTCTTCCTGATACGTGAAGTCGTCGAAATGGTGGCCCTCGCCATTCTTCTTGTTGACGGGGGAGTCCACGGCTGCCATGTTCTGGAACATCTCGGGCACATTTGTGATATCGTCGACGCTGTTGACGTCTGGGACGAAAGGAGGCTCTATCTCCTTGCGCATCAGCTTGTCCCAGTCGATGGCCTCGAAGAAGGGGTGGGCCATGATATCACGGCCGCCGTTGGGGCCGCCTCCAAGTCGCCTTGCCGGATCGCGGTTCAGCAATTTCGAGATCAGCGACCGTGCCACTGGCGAAATGTGCGACGGGTAGATCACCTCTGACTGCATAATGTTCTTGAACATCTGCCGGCGGTTGCGGTCAACAAACGGCGTTCGCCCTGTCAGCATTTCGAACAGTAAAATGCCGTAGCTCCACCAGTCGACCACCTTTCCGTACGGTTGGTGGCGCAGCAGCTCTGGCGCCATGTACTCCGCTGTACCGCAAATGGTCTTCATACCCGAGTCTGCCTGAGAGGAACGAATGGCACCTTCAACCATCTGACCTTCCTTCGACAAACCGAAATCGGTCAAGGCGATGTTTCCCTTCGGGTCCATCAAAATATTCTCCAGCTTCAGATCACGGTACGCGATCTGCTTGCTGTGTAGATGCATCAAGGCCGTCAGCAACTGCGCCATGTACAAACGCGTGCGGTCCTCAGAAAATCGCTTCGACTTGCGCAGGTGGTAGAACATCGAGCCACCCGGATAGTAGTCCATGATCAAATACAGCTTGTCGGCATTCTGGAACGCGAACCGCAGCCGCACCACGTACGGGTGGTTAATTTCCTTTAGGATGTGCTGCTCCGCCTTCGTATTCTCGATTTGGTCGTTTTTGATGATGTGAGACTTCACGAGGATCTTCATAGCATATATTTGGCCTGAGTTCTTGCCGTCCTTCTTGCGCACAAGTAGCACCTTACCGAAAGCACCTCGACCGACAACCTTTAGAAGATCGAAGTCGTTAATAGAAAGAGGACGCTTTTCAGCTTCCTCACGTTTTCGCATCGCCTCCATTCGCTGCGCGTGTTCGTCCAGCTTATCTTGAGACGGTACCTTAGCACCCGAGCCACCCGGATTCATACGCGGAAGCTTGTTGTGCAGCATCATTTGAAGATCGCAGCAGCCGGAACACACACGTTTTGGCTCACTAAATCCAGGAAGAAACAAGCGATCCGAGCACGAAGTGCAAACCAGACGCAAGCACATGCGGCAGTACCGACGGCGGTGCAACACAAAGGTAGTCTTGCACAGGTAACAGCAGTTCTCACCATCACCACTAGTGCCCTGGCGAGGACGTTGCTGGGCTTCTAGCGTCGGCATGCGGTTTCCGCGAATAAACGAGTCGGAACGTGCAACAAATGTGTCGTGCACCCACTCGAGTGTCAGCTCAACTTCGCCATTACCGTGCGCTGTTGGCACCTTCTCGTCGCGCAGTGCGAACCAGCGTCGGTCCGCACGGTTGAGCCCCACCTCACTCATACTCACAACAACCTGGCCCAGCGACGTGTTCATCGGGAATGATCTGTCTTTCACCACGATGACTACTTTAGCTTCGCTAGATGTGACGGGGAAGGAGAAAGTCTGGTTCCATTCGGGATCCATCGTATGTTTATGGCTGCCCACAGTATCCTTCTTCTGCCCAGCGCACTGCACCACTGCGAACGGATTGTTGTACGGCTGGCCAGTGAGTCGTGCACGGTTTACGGTCACAATAAGCTTGTTGGGGAACGTAGCACGGATGGCGTGCAACGACTCTTCAATCCCGCTGGCGATGGACTGCAGGAACACAAAGGCCGACGTTTGCACTGAGTGAACCGTCCACTCGCGGTTGTTCGCCTCACCTGAAGTACGTCCCACCGACAGTGACGTGCATCCAAGCCGAGCCTTCGACGACCCAATAACCGTAAACATCGGCTCCGTCGAGGCCTCGAAGTTCACCGCCTTATCACGCAGCATCTCCCGTAACGCGTCGGAATCTCCCGACGAAATCTGGTGCACCGACTCAATGAATGCAATGCCGCCAACACGTTGCTGTTCATGTCCACTCAACGAGGACAGAAAAGTCTTCAGCAATACTCCAGCATTGTCATGCACGATAAAGCTGATCTCCTGCGCCGCATTGGGCACAATGTAGTTCTTCCAGACGTACGACACGTGGGCCTCGGGGGTTGAAGAATGCAAGATCTTGGCTCTGTGGCCATTGACCACGCAGAAGTTGGTACTCGGGTTTAAGATCACGACGCCATAACCTCCTTGGATCGCTGTCTTCAAATACGGGATCATGGAGCCCTGGAACCCCGTCTTG
The DNA here is from genome assembly GCA_001314375.1 of Phytophthora podocarpi. Taxonomy (NCBI): domain Eukaryota; phylum Oomycota; class Peronosporomycetes; order Peronosporales; family Peronosporaceae; genus Phytophthora; species Phytophthora podocarpi. Next base: position 58,979 of record LGSN01000049.1, read on the forward strand.
GGGTGGATCGTCCTGCTCCACATTCCCGGCTGCATACCTGCAATAAAATAAGTAAAAAATACCATATTAGTTAGTATAATATATGAAGTATAAATTAAATAAAAAATAAAGAAGAATTGTGCCAACCTTCGCCTGGCTGCATGAAGACGCAGAGCTTGGGACACGCCGCGTAGTTGTGCGAGACGAAGATGCTGCAGCGCGCCTCGGCCTTGGAGTTGGGGATGTAGATCTCGCGCAGGTTCAGCTCGCTCTTGAGCTTGGCGTGGATCTGCGCCACGAGCGTCTGCATGAGCTCCTCCACGTCCTCCTCGCTCTTGAGACTGAAGTTCTTCCCACCTACAGCCAGACAGATTATTACTTAAGGGAGGGAAAGGGGCGGAGAGAGAGAGAAGAAGAAGAAGGAAGCAAGCGCGCGCTCACCTCTGGAGCTAAGGCGCCGCATGGTGCAGAACGCCGAGGGGGCAGGCAAGCAAACGACAACGCTAAAACTGACGCCGCTGGAAGAAACTCGTCGCGTTGTATGGATAGGGGATCCCACTAAGTGCGATTGACACTTTTGCCGAGGCTTTCGATGATGATGCAGCGCTGGCAGTGGCGCCAGTCGCCGGTGACGAGAGTGTTGTTCCGAGGCCAGCGAGTGCATGTGAAGAGGGATGACGTGTTCCATCTAGCGGGGAATAAGGTGCCGACTGGCTGCGTTTGTCGTGGTTTTGTTCTGGTTAGTGAATGAATTAACGAACCTGACGCATTTTGTCTCAACATGTAGATGCGCAAGATGTATTATTTCGTCAAGCAGAGTGACGCGTTCTACGCCGACGCGCACTTGTTCAGCTTCGGTGGGTCACAGAGCAACGCCATGCTGGCACTGGCTCAAGTAGCCAATGCGCGACGAGTTCCCTTCACCTACTTCAGTCGAGAGCTGCGGCTGAAAGAGGAGGAGGCTGTGGAAGGGAATCTGGCGGCGGCTAGGGCGCTGGGGATGCGGCACGTGCAGCTCCACCCAGACGCGTACCATGACCTGGCACAGTCTCGAGACTTTGCTGCATTTCTAGACGCTGAGCTCCGTCCGCCGCCGGGCACGAGGAGTTTGTACGTTCCTCAAGGAGCGGCGTTCCCGGAAGCTCAGAAGGGCGTGAAGCTGCTAGCCGAGGAGATCAACGAGTACGTGCAGACGCAGTGGCCGGGCAAACGCTTCTCGGTGGTGCTGCCCTGTGGCACGGGCACGACAGCGCTGTACTTGGCGCAGCATCTGCAGCCAGAGATCAAGTTGTTTGCTATTCCGTGCGTGGGCGACGCCGCGTACTTGCAGCAGCAGTTTCGACAGCTTATCGACGAGGATCCGTCGTTGCAGCCGCAGACGGCCTTGCTGCCTTGGGTGTTGACGCCCAAGAGGAAAAGCCGCTTTGGACGACTCTGGTGGCCGCTGTTTGACATGTACCACGAGGTGCTGCAGGAGACCAAGGTGGACTTTGACCTCGTGTACGGAGTATTCGCTTGGCATACGCTGTTCTCGGACGAAGGAGTGCTTGAGGAGGTGTTGGCGGGTCGCAACGAGACGAGTGCTGCTTCGACTGAGTACGAATTTAGTGGCAAAGACCAACGGGAGCTGCTCTACGTTCACACGGGAGGCACGTCGGGCAATGCTACCATGTTGGCGAGGTACGCGCGCAAGAATAAACAGGTTTAAAACGCGCGGCGATCTAGGATCTTCGAAACGACGCGTCTGGTGGAGGCGAGCAGTCCGAAAGGAGTAAGCACGGCATTCTCTATCGCATCACTGCTGTGCTGAAGGATCAAGAGCTGTGATAATTACTAGACATAAGGTTAGTTGACGATGTCGTTCCGTGAGCTGCGAAACCTGACGGAGATGATGCGAGCGCTGGGGTATCCTCGCCCGATTTCGATGGGGAACTTCCGCACGCCGAACTTCGAGTTGGTGTCGGACTTGCTCTATTGGATGGTGAAGAAGTACGACCCGAGCTCGAGTATCACAGAGGAGATCGACACGGAGGACGATCGGGTCGAGTTCCTCACGCAAGTGGCGACTGAAGTACTGGCCAAGGCTCGCATCCGACTCAACCCGAAGAAGCTGTACGCAGCCGACGGCTTCGCTGTGAAAGAGCTGATCAAGCTGGCTCGCGTGCTGTACGAGGCTTCGCGGATCGACCTGGCCGCACAGCAGGAACTGGATGATGACGACGACGAGGTATCGGTGAAGTCTCTGCTAGGCTCACGCGTAAAAGATCCCAAGGCCACGCGGCAGCTTGCATCGGACATCACGCAGTCGGGTGCCAAGTTGTACGACCTACTGGAGACAGAGCTCGACGTCCGTGACACGCGACAGCACGCTATCCGTTTCTTGGATGCGCTCTCCACTAACCATGAAAACTCGAGCGAGCAGAAGTTTCTTGAGCGCAGTATCCAGGATATCTTGGTCAACCTGCAAGAGAACGTGGAGCTGACCGAACGCCAAGTCGTGGAGCTTGATGCCGAGGAGAAAGCACTGGTAGCTAAGATCAAGAAGGCGCAAACAGACCTTGAACGCAGTGAAAAGCGGCTCAAGAGCTTGCAGCACGTTCGTCCGGCATTTATGGACGAATACGAGAAGCTGGAGAAGGAACTGGAACGCCAGTATGCTATCTACTGTGAACGCTTCCGCAACCTCGACTACCTGCAACGCGAGCTGGATCTGCACAATAGCCGCGAGATGAAGAAACTCGCCGAGAACGACAGATCGCTCAAGAAGTTGCAGAAGAAGTTCCGTGATGACGAGCTGGCCATCTTACGTGGCGAGCAAGAAGACCAGATTGAGAACTCGATGCTTGACGCAATGGAGGCGAACAACAATAGCAGACATAGTGGTGGAGGAAAAGCACGGCAAGCGAACATCTCTGGGAGCAACCAGAAGGGCCGCGCTGCTGCGAACAGGAAGAAAGCTGGCTCTGATGAAGACAGCAGCTCGAATGGCAATAGCGGTAGTGGCAGCAGTGACGAGGATGACTCAAGTGACGAGAGCGCTGCTGACGGCGTTTCTCCAAGCGGTGGAGGCAACGGCGCTGCTGCGGATGGATCGGACTCAGACCAGGTGTCGCTTGCAGACTCCGGGGAGCTTATTGACAACGACGATGACTCTGGGTCGGAAGCGGGCTCAGGCTCGGGCTCTGGTTCAGGATCGGGGGCATCGGGCTCGGAGACAAATTCAGACTCCGACCAAGACTTCTGAGCTGTGTGTGATGTCCGCGTTTGCTAGTCGCATGGCTGGAGTTGTTCAGATAGGAAGACTGCTCTGACAGCAAACGCGAAAGGAAGCAATAAGAACGAGCTAAGCTTGTGCTACTGTATGTGTATCTATCGTACATTACATCTGCTTCTTACGGCATTTAGCGAGATCCTAACGTCTGCCACCAGCGTCTTCAAACTGCATTTCCTTCTAAGCTTAATTGACGTTGTACAGCGTAGATTGTTCAGGAGATTGGTTACTGCTAGCACGTTCTTGCCTTGCGTGGAGTTCGCAGCGGAGGTGGTGTTGGTGCTGTCGACTGCTGATGATAGTCTTCTTCGTTCAAATAAAGTGTCAAGGAGTAAGGAAATCGATCGCCCAGCAGTGCTTCCATTGCAAGCATGAGCTCACGGTGCTCTTGCCACTGTCATAGCTCTTTTTACTCCGACGCTACTCACGTTCTCGCCGTTCCTGCTCTTGCCGTGACTGGTCTGCCGCGAGTCATTGTCATAAACTGCAGCAGCAATTCCATCATTCCAAGTGACGGGGCTGAAGCTGGCTGAGTCATAGGATAGAACGACGGCGCTGCAGATGTACCAGCTGATACCGGAGACAAAACTTGCTGTCCACCGGGCGATGGCAATGCCATCACGCCACATTATCATACTGTGGGTACACTACAACAGCAGATGGCGCGTTTTCATGGCGGCGTAGAGCGCAGCGCGTCGTCGTTAATGTCGTTATCGAACTCCACCATTCGGACGAAGAGAAAATCTTGGAAGAAAACCCAGAGGGTACTGTACTTTACTCTGCGCGCCAACCGTTGCCGCATCTAACGACACTCCGCTCTTGACGAGAAGTTATGTCCAGCATCCACCTCCACGGGGAGCGAGCCGTGAAGGTTCGACCGACAAGCGGAATGGCGACGACAGCGAGAGCGCCTGCGCGGACGGCTATCTTGAAGCACGAACATCACGCGGCCGTCGCGCCTATTCCTCGCAGAAGGCGAGCCTCCGCGATGGAGTTCTTTTGGTTGATGAGCGCGTCGTGGTGCCGTCGGATAACCCGGACGACAGCCGCCGGCAACATCATTCAAAATAATCCCAAGTCCACTTCCATGTCGTTGAACTCAACGTCAGTTTTATATCCCATGCCCCTATTGGCTGGAAATGCAAATAGATACTTGATATTGTCCAGATATTTGAATTTTGCAAATTGGCTGAAAAAGAAAATATCTTTGCGATATTGTCCAGATATTTGTTTTTGCCAACTGAAGCATGGAGGTGGCGCCCGCGACAACGGCGGCGGCGGCCCCTACGGCGCGCGCAGACCCGGCGTCCTCGTTCGACGCGTGGCTGCTGCAAAAGCTGCGTCTGGAGTGGAGCTCGCGCGAATTCGGCGGCCTCCTGACGCCCGCCAAGCTCACGGAGGCGCGCGCCAGCTTCCCGCACCTGGAGACGCCCATCAAGGTAAGCGACTAGAAACGTGCACATACACGTCTAACTAAAAATATGTGCACTAAACCACATCACTTACGTTAAAACTACCAGGTCCGCCTGCTGCTGTCGCTACTAAGCGTCCGCCGGGACGCTGCTGCTGCAGCGGGGCAGAAAGAGGTGGACGCGCTGCTGCTACTGGCGGAGAAGGACGCGGAGGAGTGGGTCAAGGTCAGCGCTGGTCTCGTCAAGCAGTTCCTGGTGCTCGAGGCCAACGGACAACCCACCGACTCGTATCTGCACGCGCAGCTGGAGGCGACAGCCTCTAAAGTGGTGCAGGCGGTGGCTGCTTCTCATCCTTGTCGCCGCGGCAGCAGCAGCTCGACGCTCGTAGCCCTGGACGACTTGTTCTCGCTGGAGAACGGGCTGCTGAACCCGTCGCTGCGGCCTCAGCTGGCGCCGACGGCTGCCACGCACTTCACAGTGCGCGGGGAGGACGACGACGTCAATGGCAAGGAGGACGAGGTGGGCGTGTCGCCCGTGAAGAAGCCGCTGCATCGGCCGCAGATGGCGCGGCCGTTGGGGTCGTCAGGTGCCATGGCGGCTTCGGCGGCTGCTGCTACGGCGTCGGCGGTGTCTACGAGGTTGACGCAAGCGGCGGCGAAACCCCCAGTGGGGAAGAAGAAGAACCTGACCGAGTTGTCGTCGGAGATCCGACGGAAGGCAGATGCGGGACGATTCAAGCGACAGAGAAGCCGCATTTCGATGATTGACATCAACGAGGTGAAGCAGATTGAGTCGGAGAAGGCGCAGAAGGCGGAGGAGAGGAAAAAGCAGAAACTGGCGGCGAAGGAAAAGGAAAAAGAGAAAGCGAAGGAGAAGGAGAAGGAAAAAAGTGGCGTAGCGGGCGCGGCTGCCGATTCAGGTGAGAAGAGCGGGGCTGCCGATGGCATTGCTGTGCCGGCTTCTGCCAACGACGAGCACGCTGCCATCGCTGCCGACATCTTTGCGATGCACCATCAACCTGGCCCAGACGACTCGGTGCAGCAGTATTCGCAACAGCAGCTGCAAACGGAAGACAACATCGAACATGCTGAAGCTACTCCAGTCGTTGGTGATGATGACGACTATGTCCCGGATGGAACGCAGGCGTTACTGAATGCCGCGTTCCACTCCACGCAGGACATTATGAAGGAGGTTGTGAGCCAGCAGAACCAGCAGATGCAGGAGCAACACCAAATGCAGCACCAACAATTGCAGCAGCCTGCGTACCAGGACCTGTATCGGACTCAACAACAAATGCAGATGCACCACCTGGTCCCTCCTCAGCAGCAGTATCACCAAGGGTTCGAGCCGGAGGATGCCACTATGACCAACACGAACACCACCGGCGTGTCAATGGCATTCGGAGGCTACAACTACGGCACCACTGCAGGGTACTATGGTGACCAATTTGGCAACTACGGCGCTCCCCAGGATACGAACGCGTTCGGTTCAACAGGGTACCCTAATTCTGCTATGGGGCAGCCGGAGAATGGCATGAATGGCATGAGTGGCATGAGTGGCATTGGGTTGCCTCCTCTCGGTAGTCGGCAGTTGGGTTTTGACCCCACACCGCAGCAGCAGCAACAGCAGCAGCAACAACAGCAGCAGCAGCAGCAACAGCAGCAACAGCTGCAAAACAATGGAGGGTACATGAGCGGATCAGGGGAATACTGGAGATAGGCGTAGTTGTCGATACCTGCGAAATCGTGGTCAAGTGCATGTTGTTTCGTGTTGACAACAAGACAAGCTATCCATCGCTGCACTTTCGACCTTGGTAGCACTTCCGCACTAAAATCGCAGGTAGTAATGGAAGGCGTGGATGTACGGGAAGCCTCCTACATTTCGCACACAATCGCTCCGTTCGTACCCGTCTGGAATAGAGAAGTTCGACACGTCCTGCGGTCCCACGTGAACGTCAAGCAGATCAAACGTCAGCAGCATCGTCGGTTGCCCGTCAACAACGTTTTCCTCCGTCAGTCGAATGGGAACTGCAAAATGTACAAGAGTAAACGTTAGTTAGCTGTAGAGCCTTGTCCAAGAGCACCAAATCATCACTACCATTCGTTGCAACGTCGCTATACACATGCACACGGACGTCCTCGTGCGCATGGACCCAGTGCTCACACACTTTGCCCCTCACACTCTCAATAGCCTAGAAACCCCACCACCATCAGACAACAGCTGACCGACCATCAACCATTCACCAAAGCAAAGCGAGCCGAACGTACCACGAACTCCTGGTCAAAGGGGATCTCCGGTGCCGGCATGGCGTCCCCCAGGTACGCACGTTCACATTTGCGGAACTCGCCGTTCTTGACCATAAACTCTTGTTTCTAAGCAACTCAAGTGACGCAGAACGCTTCAGTAACCTCCAGGCGAGACACACAACAGTCGTGTGTGTATATTTGATTGTACCTGGTCGTAGCGTCGCACGAACGTCTTCCCTGCGTTGTAACCTTGCAACATTTCGGCCTGTGCGAGTTGCTGGTCAAAGTCGTACTGGACTTTCATCCGCCCCATGGACGGCGGATACTCCTGTCGAGGGTCGGTGAGATGCGACAACACTTGCACCTCAGCGCGGAACTGACGAGGCAATTGAGGCGTCGAACGCGCACTAGAGACGCTGTCGATGAGCTGGAGAAGCAGCAGCAGAGAGATCAGCGAAGACATTGGTATTGAGGATTGAAGAATTGAGGATTGATTGGCGTCGTTTCGCGATCTTTTTTGGAGAAATACAAGTTAAAGTGTAAAATCGGTAGCGTTAGTTTTTTGCTTATGGATACCGACTATCAGCCACTTCAACTTGCACCAATTTGGTTAGCAACGTTCATTGCCTACAACCACGCCGAGAACAAGACCTTCGCGACTCGAATGAATTTATGTTTCGCTGCATACTTAGTACCTAGTACGCCTTGATCCAGTGCTGACGCATATCTGGCTTGAGCTGCAGTCACAGTCAGTGTCGACCTCGTCGATTCGCAGCTTGCCGAGTTCATGTGTAGAGGTGAACCATCCATTCTTTATGTCGCTCTGTCGCTCTGTCGCTCTGTCGCTTGCAGTCGCGCTTAACTATGGTATAGGGCGTCAGCCAGGTACGTAGTAACGCTAGATGGTGCTGACTGCGCGCAACCTTTTCCGGCGATGCCACGGGTTACAGTTGAACGCGACAACGACGTCGTTTTAGTAGATCTGCATAGGTGTAGTATAACGGCAGCCAACTGACGGCACACAAGCATTGACGCTGAGCGTTGTTGCCACCCACTGCACCGGAATCACCGGCGCCATACAACGTACGTCTTTGAATTGTAAATCGCAGCAACAGTAGCCGGAAACAGCGAGCTTCCTGAAGGAGTCTCCACACGTGTTGTGCTTGATGCGCAAGCGGAATTGTAGCCACTTGCACAGATTTCACGCTCGCGGTTTCTATGTATGGGGCGTAAGCATCGTAAATCACCGTGGCTTCCAACTCCACAAAAGCGCTGTGCAGCGTGCATGTCTTTCGATAGTCGTGGTCCCTTAGTAAACTATCGCGGCTTGAATGATTCCAGGATACTTCAAGACTGAGACGTCCATTGTCCACAGAAAATGGCAGCGACTGCCATCCAGTCGTCGAGGCGACGTTGGTATCCTACCGAGGGACGACCAGCGCGTAAAGATCCTAACACGATCGATCCGCAACAATGAGTGGTCTGTAATCACCAGTCAATAGACATGCCTGTATTCACAAAAGACAATTTAGCGGCAGTAAATCGAGTACTGCTAACCTTGTTCGCTTCACTCTCTACTGAAACATGTAGGTCTGAATGATCTTCATAAGACCAACAGGGTTGTCGATATGCACCCAGTGGCCAGATTTCTCCAGCAAGTGATGGTAGACCTGGTTTTCCTGCTGGGCGTCCAGTCGGTCGAGCAGTTCGGGGGTCCACATGTTGTTCTTCGAGGCGTGTACAAAATGGAGCTCCACGTCCTTGCCCTCCGTTACAGGCGAGTTCTCCACCACTGGCCAGAGATCCGTGGCCAGGAAAGAGCGGAAGAGCTGCTCGATGACGTCTACATCCATCTTCCACTCGTAGAGCTCGGGGCTCTTGCTGGTGAGGCGCAAATTCGTCGTGAGCCACTGGGCTTCACCTAGAGGAACGTCATAGTCTTGAAGATCCTTCACAAGCTGTATCTTGGAGCGGATAGGCAGAGGGATTTTCTTCACAACCGGCAGGATCGTCTCGATCGAGTTCGTGAGGTCACGGCTCGCATAGTCCGTCGCGCCTGAACGATCAATGGAGAACAGTGCGAGATTAGCCTCTTGTTGAGATGGGTGCAATAGCCACAAGTAAATTGCTTGCACCTGTTCCAGGAAGCGAATCCAGTACCCACACTTGGCTGGGTGGTGCGCGGTCTTGCTGCATGCACTGCTGCAGGTACGTCAGCGCCACCTTCCCACCGAACGAGTGTCCCAGCACGGCCGTCGGCTCCACCTTTAAGTGGACGGCCAACTTGCTACGTACGTATCATTCATTGTCCAAGCAGAAAAGTTGCAAGTAATCAGCAATGCGTCGGAAAGCAGAGTGCAATTAGCAAGTAGCACTCGGTGACTGAAGACGTACAAGATATCGTCGGCGCACGCCTCCAGGTTGTGCGGCTCCAAGAACGACGGCGAGTCTCCGTGACCTGTATCAATTAACGTACTCGTCACCTCTTGAGCAAATTTTCCTCTCTTTTAAAGTCACATCCACCTCCACCAATCCCAAGACGCAACCCACCGCGCAGGTCCACGCAGATGAAGCGCCAGTCTGGGTTCGTCTTCGTCATTCTGCAGCAAAAATCAATATCCACACAGCCAAAAGTCATCAGCACAAACTCCCCCTAGAACCTTCCCCCCTCTTAACCCCCTACTTCTGCGAGAACGTGCGCCAGTTGAGCTTGTTCCCTGCGTCCAAACGTCAAAACACCCGTCAGCCCCCCACCTCCAATACTTAGCAACTCCTCGTATGTCCCTCCTACCCAGAATGCCGTGCATCACCAGCGCCGTCTTCGTCAGCTTCTTGCCGCTGCTGGCGTCCTCGAACACTCGGTACGACAGCGTGCTCTTGTCCCGTCGAGACAGCGCAAAGCTGCAAGCAGGGCAGAGCAGGCGACAGCAACAACGCCAGCAACCAGTCCACCACGCATCAGACACAACGTCAAGGTAACCAAGAGAGAAGTTGGAAGCAACTTTTTGCACCTGCGAGTGGTAACCCCGCGACAGCCGAAAAGTCCGCTGGGAAGTCTCATCGTCAGGCGTAGAGGGTGTCAAATTGCGTAGTGAGCTGTTGGATGAATGACGTACTGGCGACCTCTCTGATTGGACGTATCGCGTATGGCGCAATCATTTGCGATTTGGATACATTTCGGTGATTGGTACAAGTTGAAGTGCATAAATTGAATTTTCAAGTTTCGGTTATTGTCTACTACTTCTACCCGTTAGTTTGCCCTACTGTTGAACAGCCTGTTCGTGTCTTCGGATCATTTCCTCCTCCAGTTCGGTCTCGGTCCTTTTGGGGCTGCGGAGATCGATGTAACGTGGGTGGAATTCAGAGCACTCACTTTCGCGGAGATCTTCCGGATGGATGCAGGCACTCGGACACTGACTTGGATGGAGTCCTTCTTACCACTCCGATTGTTTCTGCTCTTACTGTTCTTGCTGTTGCCACTCGTCTTGCTGTTCCTGCTCCCGCCGATGGTTCCTCGACGTAGTGGCAACGGAGCAACTTGTGCGTCGTCATCCGAGCCCGAAGACGCGTTGGTTTTGTCTCTCGCTGTCCTTGAGCTTGCAGCCTCACTAGATCCGCTAGCAGCCAGATCACGCAGACGTACCATCTTGGGCACCAGCATGAGTCCGATAACGAGCATAGTGGCGCTCAACACGATGAAGGAGAAGAAGAGGAAGAAAGCGGAGGCTGACAGCGTCACGAAGTAGCCCATGGGCAGCAGCAAAAGACTCGAGAAAAGCACCACACACGCAGATGCAAAAATCCACACAGACTCCTGGAAGTCGGACGAGACCTTGCGGATCAAAATGGACAGGTACAGCCCGCCGAATAGCATCACCGCCTTCCAGAAGAATAGCAGTCCTACAAATACGGAGCTGCTGGATGCACACCGCAGACGATCGACAGCTAAACCACCAATTGCAGCGACCGATTCTGGCTTCAGGATAGCATCAGACGGAGACACGAGCTCCCACGACACCAAGATGGCGATATCTACGACCAAGAACCCAGCGAGCACCTTCATCATGGTTCCAGCTGATAGTACGACGCGTTTCATGGCGCTTGATAGAAACACACGGTACACACGCATGGACTTGACCACCAGCGAGCCAAAGATTAGCGTGAAGGCCCAAGATACGAGCGTAGGGCGCAGAGCGCACAATACCCGTGACGGTACTCCACTGTAGATGACCATGGCGCAGCACATGAGCACGCCCCCAAGCAGCATCGTCACCAGGAATTGGTACTGAGATCGCTTGACGATGGGTTGTTCTCGTTCATACACCACGAAGCCTATGCATGCAAGCATGATGCACGCAAAGAGGCAAGCAAGCACAAACACCGCTTTCGAAGCTGCGGTGCTGTATGGAACGTACTCGCAGTCGATGAACACAGGCTCAGGAAGAGTTTTGCCGTCTGTGCATTCACGTGAAAACGACGCATTCGTTTGATCGGACAGCAGCCAGCGGAATGTCACCTCGCGTTGCCCCGAGCTCGTACACTCGGAGACATCGTACGTGTAGAAGCTGCTGTCACAAATCGGTTGAGTGCCCAGCGTCGCCCAAATGAGCCATGTGTTGGTGTTGTCAGTGAGCCACATACATGAACGACTAGTGACCAGCACACTAGGCAGTCCAGAGTTTGGCAAATGGTACGGGTCGCACGTATACGGCAGGGAGGCATTTTCTGGTCGCGGTGATTTCCAGTAGAACTTCACACGCCAAGGAAAAGCCTCATCCTCGTTCGTAGAGGAATCACATCCTTCCAACGTGAAGCTGTAGTGGGTATCGTACGCGCAAATTGGGAGTGGATCGAGCCACACGCTCCAGATAGGATAACTTTCAGGCTTGCGAAGCCAATTGCAAGCTGCTGTGAAGTAAGACTCTGTCCGCGAGAGAACATCAGCACCGCGTAGCTCATCGTATCCACTGAGCAAGCTATCCATTTCCTTTTCCTGTAGCGTGAGCATACTCATGAGACTCGCGATTCCACCGTCGCTCGACGTCAACAAATTAGACAGGTATTTACCGAGTAGGACTCGAGGGAAGTCGACACGCACAGGGTTGTTTGTAGCTTTGCCATAGCCATTTTCCCCAAAATTGCCAGTATTCACCGCCGTTCGTTCCGGAGTGGCCCACGGTAGTGCTACCCGCTCAATCTCACCGGTGTGGTGCTGGAAGAATTCGTCTGGTTGGTAATTGTAAAAAGCCACGGGCGTGTTGTTCGCCAACGCCTCCGCCACGTATTTTGCTGCTCCGCCGATTCCAAGAAAGCAAAAGTAGGCTGGGATATCGTTATTTGACATCGAAGCCTGCAAATATCCAACATCGTAAGATGCATCCATCATGATAACCACGAGACATTCACCACCCTGCGCCTCGCGAGTTGTGCAGGCCTCGGATTTTGAGCAAGAATCTTGACAACCCAATAAGCCATCAGCACACCCGGACTCTCTGGGAGGATAGTGATCTCCATTGTCAAAGAGAACTGAGGCACGTAACTCATGAATCAAGGCGTCTTTGTCGCGATAATCTCTCCAGAAGTCAGCGCTAAATGCAGGCGAAGCACTGAGTCCAGCATCAATGAGCGACGTGCTCGTGAAGAGGCCAGCAAGGCCGTCGTACCCCACACTCCCCACGAAGGAGGATTCATTGAGATATACTGTGAGAGCACGTTGAGTTGCTGCATCCAACCAGACCTCGACGTTGACATGAGTGGGCGAGCAAGTACCAGTTCCAACGGACGACATGCGCTGTGTCATGTCTGCTGATCCTGAAGCTTGGAAGAAAGAGACCTCATAGCCCAACTGCGTAGTATCATACCACGAAATATCACGTAACTACATGTAAGCTACCAGCAGACAAAAAGAGCACTACAAAACACCTTTGCGTACCAATTCCTGCGCCAGGATTGCGACAACCAATGTTGAGAGCGAATGCGAGCTCCAGGTGTCGATCTCCATCACAAGCGTACCATTGACACGTCCAGAATTGACGATACTGCCATCTTCATCTACACGTGCGCCGACCCCGTAAAACACAGAATCGGATGGCATGCAATCAGACTGAAACAGCTCATCACGAGCGCGAGCAGTATGCTTGTCGTCAACGCGAAAACGCGGGGTGTTGAGAGCCCCATGGAGGTAAGGATTAACCAACGTGCCGAAAGAATCGCGGTCCATAGCGGAGATGGATAGACTCGTTGAGATTGCACTTGCCCAAGCATTGTCAAAACACGTTCCTAAAAGTTCGTTTGGGGCGACAAGTGCAAGTGTCGACGTCAGCGGTTGTGTTAATGTCTGGAGAAGATGAAGGCGAACAAATTCGTATTAGTTGACATAAAATAATACGAAGGCTTCCTATCGTACTCACCTGCCAAACGATGAACGCTGTCAAGATTCGACGTGCAACCATGAAAGTGCGCAACCTCAATCTGGTTCCTCGTGAAGTATTGGACATGGTTTGCCGTACCTAGTGTCAAGACTGACCGAAGCGGTACTCAACGATAAGTGGCGAGTGTACGCATGTCGTTCGTTTCACCAGAAGTTTATTCCAGGCCTTGAAGTCATCACCAGTAAAGTTATCACTAAATGCAGCGAGACCGACTGTAGAATTCGTGTAGGTGGCCGAGTCCACTAGAGTAGTTAAGGAGTTAGTTAAGATGCATGTGGTCATACACTGTGTGAAAATAGCAAATAGTTGAATTGTACATGCTCGCCGTGATGAGTCGTTGGTCTCCTCCAAGCGACCGTGCTTCTTCATGTAGTCCCCAGCAACAGAGCGACCACCGCCGACTGGCCGTAGATGAGTGTGCTGCGAGCGTAGGATCGACGCGTTCATGCTCTGGTAGGCAAAGATGCCGCCCACGAGTGTACGATAAGACTTGTGTGTTGTAAGTAAGTAGCTTATTAATTTCTATCGGGCTCTTATGTACGAAGCCTGTCATCACTGCCCACAGCCTCGGGCTCGTTTAATCCGCTCTTCAGCTTTCCATTTCTGCCGGATTGGTACGATGAGTCTTCCATTTCGTAGTGATATTCTTCATCAACGTGTCCGTCGTACTCGCTGTCGTCGCGCTCAACATCACCTTCGTCACTCTCGTTCTGTGCATCTTGAGCCTGAAGTGTGAACATGCTGAACATCTGGGTTCCTTGAAAACGATTGATGTAGTCCGCAACCATAGCACTACAGCGACGTTGGGCACCTAGACGCGTAATTGAACCACGTGACGGGGATGAAGAAGGCGAAGACGCTCGATCCGATTGCTGGTCAGGGGAATCTGTCCCGATGAAAATGTCCCCATCCTTCTCCGCCATAGCAAGAGCGCAGATGGACTCAATGTGGTGGTGAATCCTAGCGCACATGATCTTGCAAGCCTCATCTTGTTGTACAGTTGGAAAGTCAGGGGCCTCATGCTTTCCGAAGAGCAAGGCTGAAAAAGGCTCGAGCTCGTGAACCAACTCGTCGCACTCGGGGAGTTTGAGCTCGTGGTATGTGACCAGATCTTCGTCGTGCATATGGAGAGAGTTCTGGTCCATGTTCATCTCGATGACGTCTTGCATGGGTCGGTCCAACGTCGAGAAATTCCGTATTGACGCGGAATTGATCGATACGCGTCCAGCGATCAATGGGACGGGTGCCTCCAGCAGCTCATTAAGTCTTGGTGGCAGCACTGTAATCACTGGGCCAGCCCATTGCAGCGGATGGAGGAGCGTGATGAGTGCAAGAACACAGGAACTCACGATGTTGACATGGTCGGAGACAACTAAAACTTTCCGCTCTGAGCATAGACATCCAAGCAAGAACAGCACCTGATCCACTGAAAGCAGACCGAAAAGCGTCGGTGCTGCGTACTCTAGCAAGAGGTGTCTTCGCTCCACTGCTAGAGTCGCACTGTGTGGCCGATGAAAAGCCAAATGAGTGACCTTCGGGGAGAGCATCATACGACTCCAGCCACCCATCGAGGGGATCTGCATCTCCTTCAATCGCTCCATAACTCCCTGAAACTCTTCCACGAAGTCTAGCATCCCCAAAGGTTTTTCGAGCATTGTTGCCAGGTTATCCGACATCGAAATTGCTTTATCCTTCTTTGCCATGACAGCTTCTCTTCGTTTCGTATTCCAGAGAACTGCTATGCCATACAGCACCTTGAAAAATAATCCAAAAAATGGATAGGGACTTAGCAAACACAAACAACACTGAGTGGGGCCGCCTGCAAGAGTCGAGGTTTCCCCAAGTTTCGAGTCTGCTGGCTCGGAATAATCACTGAGGTCTTCATCACAGTCTGGAAACAATGGACACCGCACGCAAATGGCGTAGGTGATCTCCGTCGGGTTGCTGGCGCTAGCTATTGTCAGGACGAAGGTGGAGTCTGGGCTTCGATACGTCCGATGTCGCTCTTGCAACGAACGCTTGAGGTGTGCAAGCGAGAAATCGCTTGTAAGTGGAGGCTCCTCTCCGTACGGAAAACAAATCTCCAATAAACCTTCGAGCTCTTGCACTTCGCCAGAGTTCGGTGGGTATACGCAAAGAAGTTTGGATGCTGGGGGAGCGTTTACAGGCGGTGGTGTACTAGCTTTCGCCGGAGCCGGAGGTGGAGGAAGTGGAGGTGTGGATGGCGCGCTTGAGGCGCCTCCACCCCGCAGACCATTCGGAACCAGATTTGAAAACAGCCCCGTTGCCGCTCGTCTTAGCGGAGATGGCACTCGGTCCTCGTTGACATTATCCAGTACTGCCTGCGACTGGCGCTTCAATGACCACATACTTCCCCCACTGGGAGATATCGCTTTCCATTTACCCGCCGGTGCACTGCGTGGACGATTGGCATTCTCTTCATGAGTTGTCGTGCTCTCCTGATGCTCGGTCTGTTCCATACATTCCTGAGGGTTTCGAGTTCGCTGAAGATCCAAAGGCTTGGAGCGGTCCGAGGAAAACAGGCGCTGCTTTAGTTTGGTCTTAGCAGGAGCTGGACCAGCCAGCACAACGGCGTACTTGAACAAGTCGCCTAAAGACGAGTCATCAATATCCGTGAAAACGTGGCAGTTGTCGTCTATCTGATTGCTGTCATCTGTCTCGAGTTCTTCCATCACTAAACTCTCGTCAACGGAGACAGGATGCGCAGTACGTGACGGCGTATTAGTCAGGCTTAATGGATGTGGTGCTTCGTGTGCCATCAGTGGATTATCCCCCGCTGCTCTTGCATTGATATCTTCTTGTTCGTACTCAGAGTAATTGCTCTCAGGGGTAAGCTCATCTTTTTCGCGTTGGATAGTTGATGGAGTTGATGGCAGTTCATGACTGGGTATGTGGCCTGCATCAGCAATGATGCGCTTGAGCCTGGTATTTTCTGCCTCAAGCCGCTTGCAGCTACAACACACGTCGTTTTGTTTCTAACGCATCAACGTTCAAGCAAGGCGATTGTCAGTCAGAGGCTCATACAAACAACGGCCATTTGACGATGTAGCGCTCGCACATTAAATTTCTCTTCGCAGTGCTGATGCCGTTTGTGGAGAAGAAGTTGAGCAGCTAGATCTTCAGAGCGCAATTTCTCTTCCTCCAGTTGGTGCTTTGTTTCCTGCATCACCCACAAGCACAAAGCTCAGTTTAACAGTAACAAGAAAAGCGCCTAGATCCTCGAACTGTCCACAGCAAAATTTCCCGTACGCGAAGACGTCGCCCGAGTTCTTTGTTGACCTTCACAATCAAAGCAATGTCAGAGAAGTACAATCAATCGCTGCGGCAAAACACACTCCACCTCTTACCTTGGTTTCTCTCTGAAACCTCCGCTTCCAGTCTTCTGCTGCATTTGCCTGATTCCGCGACGCTTCCTCCATGGTGACACTGTGCGCCTTCCAGGTGGGCTGTGAGCTATGCTAGCACACGCCACCACCGCGATCAATTTCGTCTTCAATTGCGGCCTCCTCCGAATCCGTTTCAACACATACTAGAAACGGCTCCAAATCAGACAAGCTACTAATACTTCTACGACACGATAAGGAACCAAAACTGCCACCACAGTCTGTGTAGAATCCCAAAGCTGGACCACCTCCATTTGGTTTGTTTGATTTTTCTGCTGCCTCCGCATTCTCGTCTTGTGCGACTTCAGCAGAGCACACCACAAAGCGTTTCGGCACGTCTAGTTCAGCATCACGCTCCTGCAATCTATCTCAGTTCAACAGCAAGATCCTTCACTATCTTGCCACGGACGATCTCCTACATCAAGATACGAATGAGTGAACTGCACACTGCCTTTGAACCCCACCAATATTGTGCCAGATTCTTACCTGGATGTCGTCAACCTCGCTATTTGTAAGGTTGCGGTCCATGTGGCGATACGTGATGCGGTAGCACTTGCTCTTACGCTGAGTCTTCGGGTGCGTGAATTCATCAACGACGGCCACCTGCAGCAAACAAACAAAAAATCGCGTTAGAGCCAAGATATATCAATAACTTCCCCCGAATGACGATTCAGCGCGCGTACCTGCTCAACCATGTCGCCAGCAACGTCGCGCACAACTTCGCACAGGTTGTTCTCGTGGAAATCATCATCGTGCCAGAAACTCACGTCCTTCAAGCAAGCAGGGTACTTGCTGTAAGGCTTGAACTTGGTGATCTGTCCGTCCTTGAACTGCGAGATGAAGCGCTTGTCTTGGGACCAGAACAGACGGATGTCCGGGATGTCAAACAGCACCATGGCGAGGCGCTCAAGGCCGAGACCAAACGCCCAGCCAACGTTCTCACCCAGTCCAGCGTTGCGCACAATCTCCTGCTGCAGCACACCACAGCCGAGCACCTCCAGCCAGTCGCCGTTGAAGAAAATCTCAAGCTCAAGCGACGGCTCCGTGAAGGGGAAGTACGCGTCCACCCAGCGCATCTCCACATCACCAAAGAGCTCCTTCGCCAGCCCCTCCAGCGTCTCCTTCAACTCTTCCTTCACATGCACCACCTTCTCCTCACGAGGCGTCGCCGCATCGAGCTCCGAGAAGATACGCACGCCCTCCATCTGGTGGAACACCGGGTAGTGGCTCGCGTCGATCTCGTCGCGACGGTAGACGTCGCCCGAGACCAGAAACGACGTGAATCCCTTCTTTATCGTCGCCACTTCGTGTGCACTAGTGTGCGCACGCAGCACGCGGTTCCTGTCCACGTAGTACGTGTCCGTGATCTTGCGGCTGACGTGGTCCTTGGGCACGAGCATCGAGTCGAAGCAGTCGTACGTCGTCACCACCGGGTCCAGATCATCGAACACCGCGAACGTGGGGGCTCTGCAGTACAACCACCGAGTAAGGACAAACACTCACACACATACTCACAAAGTATATTGCAATCGCAATTGCAGACGCACGCACGCACCCGTGCTTCTGGTGCAGCTCGTCGAAGTAGCCCTCGATCTTGGTCTTGATGATGTGCAGCGGGTGGTTGGGCTGGCGGTGCAGGTTCACGCCGATCTTGGCGGCGATGGATTCGCCCACGTTGCAGTATGGGTCGCGATTCTTCATCCACTCGAGCTCTGCCGCAGCACCAGACAATCAAATCAGCCGAGGAGGAGGTGGCAATGGGACAAGAGAGCAATGAACGGGTCGCACTGGTGCCGCTGGTGGCCAATGCGCGCACTGCGCACTTGTTGCCGCGCAGCAATGCGCTGCGGCGGCTTGTCACCGCGGCGCCGAAGCCTTGGGCTGCTCGGCGCATCTTAATCGTTTCCAGCTTGGTACTGATCTGCGGCGGTGAACACATGGGCAATATAAATTTGGTGTTTCGACACATGAAAACTACAGACAAGCATAAACATGATTGTTTCTAGGTTTGTGTTTTTTGGGAAAGAGTTCCTAGAGTTCCTAGAGGCCAAGTGTCAGGCTGCGCCCCCACTTCTAAGTAAATCTAGAAAATATATACTGAAAAAAATATTCGCCAAGGTAGACCTCACACGCCAGTGCAGCCATTATACATGTACACTCCTGGACAAATTAATACGGCCGCCTCAACATATCACTATAACTCCGTCAATTTTTATCATATGAAGGTGCGGTTTTGACACGAGTACCAAAACACGATAAGAATGAACTGGCATGCGCGTTTTTATTCTCTGGATATTTATATCCAGAGTTCTTACCAGGATCGCTCGCCCTCTTTAATCCTGTATAAATAAATAAATGAATTGTTTCTGTAATATTTAGAAACTTATACACATAATAAATCGGAGGTAAAACGACTGCAAACTAGATTAATTGTGAGACTCTATTCCAAAAAGGTGAAGCTTAACCCAGTTGGACAAGAACAACATTCGTGCAACACCAATTGAGAAGCGACATTCGTGCTCCATTCACGTGAGTTTCTCCTACTAAGTACTAACCTTTCACAGCCTTCGCATGCCCCATCTTGCGCGAGGAGCGCTGCGAATGTAGCAGAGGTATGCACGCGATGTCAACACGAAGGAGCAAGCTCCACCGATCCGACCATTCATTCGGTTTCTATTTCGAGTTGATCAGCTTCTGAGCGAAAACAGATTTTCGTCGCGAACACAAAAACAGCCAAAAGTCGTCTTACATGTTCCTGCAAAGTCATGTGATAGGATTTTTTTTTCTCCAGAAAACTCGTTGCGCGCGAACACGGCCAAGATTCGAATTCATAAAATTTAGATTAGGTTCTGAAGCTGAAGTTGCATAGCACAGCCGTCATGTTGTCTGCTTGGTCGCCGAAGTAGCTGTTGGCACGCTGCAGGTTGGCGTTCAGGAGCGATGAGACGATGGCGTCCACAGGAGCATGATCTCCAGACACCCTACTTTGTTGCTGCAGACTCTTGTTGCGGTTTGTATCGCTGAGAAATGAGTACAAGTCGTGGTATGCCCAGTTATCCCAAATTCCGTCCGACGCGAGCAGCAGCATGAAGGTCTGCTCGCTCTGCCTTTCGCTGCTGTTGTTCGAGACGTAGCTGGTTCTGTCTTCTTCGTCGCCATATGCATTGTCACGGTGGTGGCCTTCTTGGTTGCCTACAGTGTGTCTAGTGAGTCCGAGGTCTCTGGCGACGATGTCGTCCAGCGAGAGCTCTATCACTGTCGGTTCGCAGCTGACTCCATAGCTGTGCATGTGGAAGTCTCCGAGTGAACGTGTAAATGCTAGCGCATCTGGAAACAGTGAAGTGAACGGTGTGCCAACTACGGTCGCCCATTCGTCGCGGACGTTCTTGTAGTAGTCTCCTCTTGGGTTGCGATGCAGGTCGCCTTTGCTGGTCATTGTGAAGATGGGTAGTCGTCGGCTTTTCGGCTCTGTGCTGTCGTACACGAAGCGTAGAGCTGGGAGTGTTGGGTCTAAAGGGCTGCAGCGTGCAGACCGAGCACGGAAGAACTCGGCAATGCTTTCAGGACTGTGATTTCCGGATATCACCAGGAGATTAGAGCTCGGTGTGCGATTATTATCCTCAGCGCTTGCGAGCTCATTATTGAGAAGCTCGTTTTGCCCGTGGACGTCAGTGCCATCGATTTCGCTCACTTTTACGTCGCTTGCACGCATAGCAGGACCCATCGAGGTAAGCAATGCCACCGAGTCGCCTACATTTGACGAGTAGATCTTCTGTCCGCCGTTCAAGACCACCACGATCGTCGCTGTGGTGCCACCGCGAACGCTCGCCACAGTTCCTGTGTGCATGTTGTGCCGCACCAAAAATCCTTCAGGATGGTGTTCCTCCACTGAGTGCCCAGCTCGTTCATAGAGATCTCGAAGCATGTACTTGAGGACATTGTGGCAAGATGAAAACAACTGCTGGAAGAATTCCTCAGGGTTGTGCTCCAGTCTCGCGTAGTCTTCGTGTGCGTAGCCCTGGAACTGCGCCTCGAAGTATTGCATGGCCGCTTGGGCCACATCTCGCCCAGTGTCTCTCCCATGGCCGTCAAAGAGACCCATCACTAAGGCGGCGTTCTTGGGGTCGTAGAAGGTGAAGTACGCGTCCTGGTTCTCGCGGTTGTCGGCGCCGCCGATGCTTGTGATCCCGCTCACAGCCACGCTTGCACACACACCAGAGCCTTCCAAATGCGACTGGAAACAGATCGGATTTGACGCTCGGGAGGACATCGTGCACCAAATATTCTTGGTCGGCAAGCTTGATAAGTGAAGAAACCGCGGGTGAAAGACGTCGTTGGAGGCAGATTCGGCGGTTATTCTCGAGTGCGAGCACCGTTCCACCGTTTTGTTGAAGCGGATTCCCAAGCGTCACTTGCTGCAGTTCTGGATTTGATGACCAAGCTCAGCTTCAGCGTCCATGGACTCGTCCCGGTCCAGTGCAATCGGTTAGGCGCTGTCTGCAACTGTCAACGCTCAAGTGAGTGCAAATGTCTTCAAGCAAAAACGCCTTTTATATTGTTCGCGATACTTATTCTATCTCGAGGAAGATATCTACGCCGATGCGCTGATTTTCGTCTTGATGTAGTGCAGCAGCACAGCGGCAGGGCGCTTCTCGAAGCCCTGCAGCGTCTCCTGACTCGAGAGCACCTGGTCGCCGTTGAGACGGTTCAGCAGGGTCACACAGACCACTGCAACGGGGATGTTGAGCTTGTGGCAGAAACCGGCCATCAAGCGCGCCTCCATCTCGATGTTGCGCACGCCGGCGTCGGCCAACTTCTGCAGGAACGCCATCTTGTCCTCAAGCGTGTACTCGCAGATGGCACCGTCCAGACGGCCCTGGCCCTCGTAGAAGTCGTTGCAGCTGAGCGTCTTGCCCACCGCGTAGGGCAGCCCCACCTCCTTGGCCGCACTGATGATCTCTTTGCGCACCTCGGGCGAGCAGATGGACGGCCGAAGCACAGTGGACCCCAGCACGGCCACCTCGTCCACGGACTCCGTCTTGTTGTTCACACCCTCGGACGTGATGACAACAGTGCCAGGCTCGACGCCAATGCCGCCACTCGTGCCCATGCGGATGTAAATGGCGCCGTGTGCGCCAGCGTACTCGAGCAGCTTGGTGACCTCGTGCAGCAGGATGGAGATGGATGGCATGCCGATGCCGTGGTTGGCCACGAGCACAGGGCCCACCTTGTACAGCGTGTATCGCGACGTGCTGCCGATTGGGGACAGCGCGTAGCCGTAGGGCGTGGCGATGCCCAACTCCTTGGCCACCGAGTGGGCGAAGTTGGCCATGCGCTCGGCATTGCCGCCGGTGATGAAAAACTTGACGTCGCCGAAGGTGTTGGCTACCTGCTGACGCTCCTCCTGCGAGCATGTGAGGCCGATGTGGAACAGCACGTCCGAGTCCATCTCGCAGATGTGGCTGTTTCGCACATGCATCTGCGGGGCCGACGTGGCGGCAGCGACTGCGTCCATGTTGGGGGCCATCTTGACTTGGGGATGCGAACTTGGCGAGCTTGGCGAGCTTGGCTTGGGCTTGACGGGGGAAATTGGATATTGGGGCTCGTCGATCGGATGCGCCTTTGAGGCGTGTGCCTGTGCATCTTATGCATCATGCACAGGCGTACGCCACGATGGCATGTGACAGGCTAGCCCAAAAGGCAACTGCAACTATGAATGCACCGGATTTGGTGCTCTTACTGTGTTCAAGACTATTGGGATGAAATGATGGTACCCTATTCAGAAGTAAGTATACAGCACAAGCAGTTGAAGACGAATACCGGTAGAGCCCGCCGCTAAGAGCTACGTTTGGCAAGCAAATGTACCTCTGAAACAGTCGATGCATTCACGGACAGCAGTAAGTGAGGGTAGCTGACGCATGCGTGGTTAGTATCGCTGTGCTCACACGTCACGAGAGACACTGCGAATGAAGAAAGGTGCAATCAAGACGCCAACAATCGTACAGTCCGTTCTTTCATTGAGGTTCGGCTCTTTTTTTGCTGCCCACGGGTATCCGGCGAACACTTACTCGCCGAAGTTTTCGTACATGTTCATGGCCTCTGCTTCCACTGCACGCCCGAATGACTCCAGTGCGTGTTGAACCTTCATCAAGCGACACGCTAGCGCCATGAACGGGTCGTCCAGTGCTCGTTCCTCCCAGAAGCCGTACTCGTTCTTCTCGACCTGGCTGATGTCAATGTCTGCGAGGTGGTCAAGTCCTGAGCTTAGACTCACACCCACGGTGACCAATGTTCCTGCCCGGAAGGCCCACCAGAAGTCCTCCGAGCTGTAGTACAAGTAGCTCGTCGACAGCGTCCAGCAGAGCATCTCCACCAGGGATCGGACCACGTGCTCCTGCCAGTTCCGTCCAATCTTCGTGAACCGCGACTGCAGTGTCAACCCCACACGTCTCGTCGGCAGCCAAAGGGAGAAGAACTCGGCCGTAACCACGAAAGCCACTCCCGTGCACGCCGTCAGCAGTGCAAAGAATTTGATGTCGTGGAAGTTCTCCCACAACGAGCGCACCGCCACGACACCAAGGTAACCGAACACCAGGTTCTTGATGAGCGTGATCTCCTGACCGTCTGTCGGTGCCTTGCCGTTCTTCGGTACATCAAAGCCAAGTCGTTGCAGCAAGTCTCCACCTCCTGGCTGGTTGCGAATGACGCGAGCCAAGCCGCGTACGAACTGCAGCACGACCTCGTCGCACACCGACATCATAGCACCGACAAACGTGCCGACTTCCAAGGCCAGGAGCACGTCGCCGTACAGCGAGTAGGTCGCGTATGTGACGCTGGTCCAGCACACCACCTCCAGGAACGACTGCAGTGTCTTGGTGGCCCAGTTGAAGCGCACATCCGTGAACCTCTGCACCATCGATGCCGCGATCAGCGGCGCCATGCGCACGGGGAAGCTCCCGCAGAAGTGCAGCACGGACTCGGACAGCACGTCAGTGCTGGGCATGAACTTGCAGTAGTAGTCGCTGTCGCTCAGGATCTCCTGAGTGGCGTCGTCCCCAGGATAAAGGATCTCATACTCGCTCTCCGAATCGCTGCTCCCTGCCGTCTACAAATAAGAGGAAGCATAAGCAGCACAGAAGCGCGTCAGAGCACGATTCTGACATCTTTCTGCTGCACTGACTCACCTCGGTGGGGATCTGATGGTGGCTGCTGCCTCTGGGGGTCGTGTCTGGCGCTGCTGGGCGGAGCTTCGTCTTCATCGTCTCTAAGCTTTTTACCGCAATAACTGAAGTTGACGTCGTTTCGAGGACTTGAAGGAAGAACACGTTCCATGCTTAGTCACATCAATATAAATGCATCGTAATGACGGCTCCTATCTAGTGTACAAAACGTCAGGCAGTACACGCACCAGATTGTGAATCAGATCCTTACCAAGAGGCAAGAGAACTTCTCACACAAGGATGGATGACGACGACGCAACGCCCGAGGTGACTTCAGTGCCAATCAACGGCCAAGCGCAAGGTCGCAGTGAGCGCCACCTCTCGGCAGGCGCCATGAACCTGGCACTCCACGACGACCAGTGGACCTTCGCGTCACCTGTGTCATCTCAGCCAGGACAGCCGCTACTGGTGCGCCCAGGCACGTATCGCTACCTGAAGGGCGCGGAGCTGGTAGGCGCCACCTATGACTTTGCCATTGTGACACGGAGGCGCTCGTCCAAGAAGAAGGAGGAGGAGGAGGAGAAGAAGAAGGCGACTGTAGACATTGACGTGGCGGTGGATATCAGCGCCGGAGTGGAAGGCAAGCTGATCGAGAAGCTGGTGGCCAGTGGTCTGGACGTAGACGTGCTGGAAGGAGACTTTAGCGGAGTGGAGGCTGACGGCAAGAAGGCCAGCAAGTACTTTGTGCTGCTGATCCGCGGGAACGACGAGGCGCTGGCTATCTATGGGAGGAGGTTGAGGTTCCAGACGTGGCTGCGCAGTGGCAACTCGCGTGAAGTGGATTCGGTAGTGCAGAGCAGTCCCATTGTCACTCCTGCTGAGAGGATCCAAGTGATCGACCATATTATTAGAGAGACGGCCAAGATCACGGAAGATCACCCCAATGTTCGATCGATATTTCCAGTTCACGACCCTGCTACCAACAGATACTTGTTGAAGACGTTCATTGGGACTCAGAAGTTGGAGTTTCTGTCGGAGAATTTCTTGCGTAAAGTGACAGCTCACTTTGGTGAGAAGGTTGGATACTATTTCGCGTTTATGGACTTTTACAACAAGGCGCTGGTGCCGATCGCGCTGCTAGGCGTGCTGTTGACGTGTCTGCGTGGCGTCATGGGTACACCCATGTACATGCGCGTGCTCGTGGGGTGGGCTGTGCTCATTTCGGTGGTCTGGAGCTTCGGGCTCCTCAAGGCCTGGTCTCGTCGCAACAACGAACTCAACCACATGTGGGCGAACAATATCGAAACCAACGCGGTCGTGTACCGCAACCCGAAGTTCCGCGGTGACGCGTTTGTGAATCCCGTCACTGGGCTACCTGATCAATACTACCCGAGCTGGAAGAGGTATCCGAAGTATTTGGCCGTGGTCACCTTCATGGTGGTGCAAATCTCCATTATGATGTTCATTATCGCTATTTGGATTACTGCGTTTGAGGTCCTGAAAGTGCGTTATCCGGACAGAGGAATCTTCTCGGCACAGTGGTTTTACATCCTAGGCGGCGGTATCTTGTACGGGTTGTTTGTGGACATTATCCAGTGGAGTGTGCTCGTGACGAAGGCTGCGCGCATGTTTACTGAGTGGGAGAACTGGAAGACCATTGAGCAGTTCGAGAAGTCTATGATCCGCAAGCTGTTCCTGATGGACTTCCTCAACTACTACACGTGGTTCTTCCTGCTCGCTTTCGTGTACGTGATTCCTGGAGCTGGCGATACGATTACCAACTTTCTCAACGCGTTGATCTGGAAGGACCCAGCTAACTGCTGCTTCGGACCGTATATGGATCGTTCGGACTTTTATTGTGACTCCTGTCCGCCAGCGTGGAATGAGATGGGGCTCCGTGAAACACGTTGCATTCCATGTCGTGGATGGGTAACCTTTGACATCAACCACCTCGACTTGGAGACTCTCTTTCTCACGCCCATCATTATTACTCAGTTGCTGAACTTGCTCATTGCTGTAGTTGTCCCATGGATTCACCGCAAGCACTACGAGCAGCGACTGCGTGGAACAGACCAGAGGGTAATGGCGATGGTCAAGGCTCAAGGTGAGCGGCGTTTGCTAGCCGAAATGTCATACCGAAATGAGGACTCTGATAGTCACCCTGTGAATAACCATGACAACAATACTGGTGCTCGCAATAGTGACAACCTCGCGCACCTATTGAATCGATCATCAGCTCGGTATCTGGAGAACAGCGAAGGTGAGGTGGAGCTGCTCAACGCGAAGGCACGCGCGATTCTGTTTGAGAGCGAGCAAGAAAACTACGACCCGTACGATGACTACCACCACATGACGGTGCAGTTCGGCTTTGTGGTCATGTTTTCGATGCTGTGGCCACTCATGCCCGCCGCCTGTATGCTTGTGAATGCTCTCAAGACGCGTGGTGACGGCTTCCGGCTGTGCCGAACCAACCGGCGCCCATTTCCGCGCAAGGCAAGCGGCATCGGGGAGTGGAACAACATGCTTCACTTTATTGCCATCACAGGTGTGGTTGTCAACATCGGCCTCATCTTCATCTCCACCGGCGCCATGGAGTTTTACTCACCATCTTGTTCGAAGCAGATCACTTACGCCATGGGCGGCGATTTCTCCCACTTCCGCTTCGGCCCGGACTTCGCCTGCTTCTCGCTCACCACGCGCATGGTCATGATCCTCGTGAGTGAGCACCTGTCGCTGCTGTTGATCTGGTCATTCTGGAAGATCATTCGTAGCGTCCCAGCGAAGGTCCAGCTTGACATGCTGCGCCAGGAGTACGCGTTCAAGTCCCAGCTGTACCAGCGTGCTGTGAAGAAGGCGAGCACGACCGGCGCCTCGTTGGAAGCATCGGCAGCGCTGCCAGCCCGTGGTGGCGGCACGCACGCCATCTACACGGCCACGGTAGTGAGTGGGCCAACAACACCCGTCGGAGTCTCGCAGCGCGGCGGCGTCTTCGCCGGATCGAAGGAGGAGAACGAGCCGCTGCTGTCGACCAAGCGGCTAGCACAGGCCTGGGACTCGGCGCCGACGCCGCACTCGAACCAGAACGAAGGGTGAGCGGCTGGCATCGACACTAATGTCTTATCTATGGAGGTCATTTATAGTAGCTGCAAGTCGCTTGAGAGCAAGAGGGCATCGACGCTCAACTAAGCTTACATGTACTTTGGTAGTTAAAACTGCCATATTTGCATCCATGTTTACCAGTTTCGGTTCGCATATGCTGTGGAATAAGATGCTGGTTGGTTCGACTGGCCCAGACGCCGGAAAATGGTGTCGGAGTTATGGATTACAGCTCGTCCTCATGCCACGAGGCATCCGGCCGGGATAGAGGAAACGTCACCTGTCATGAACTTGTGGTCGATCGTGACGACTTCGGAGCCGATCTCCTTTATCTCAGAGATCTTGTGAATTCTTCTACGATTTTGGTCTTTTTTGTATCTCGTATAACAGGTTGAGGCAAAACCTTTGGATATCATACCTTGCTATCACGATAGTTTATCAAAGTACAGTATTTAACGTCAAGTTGATACCGTCTCGGTACATACAGCTGGTATTCATCCGTACCGTCCGCCTGACTCTCTTTGAGCGCCGTCATTCCCCGATTGAACCTCCAGCGCGCACTCGTCGTCGTCGGCCAAGAACAAGCAAAAAAAGCCATGTCCTTCCGCGCTCCAGTGCAGGCCCGTGGCGGCGGCTTCGGCCTGGACGCCGAGCTGGCGCGCAAGGCTGCCGAGCGCTACGACTACGACATGGAGAACGAGGCGCGAGCGTGGCTCGAGGCCATCTCGGAGATGCAGATCGGCGACGACTTCGGCGAAGGTCTGCGCGACGGCGTCATCCTCTGCACGGTGGCCAACAAGATCCATCCGAGTGTGGTGAAGCGCGTGGAGACCAAGTCCAAGATGCCCTTCAAGCTCATGGAGAACGTGTCGGCCTTCCTCAAGGCCTGCCGCGTCATGGGCGTCAACGAGTTCGACCTGTTCGAGACCGTGGACTTGTTCGAGCTCAAGGACCTGGGTAACGTGGTGCGCTGCATCTTCGCGCTGGGCCGCGCCGTGCAGCGACACTACCCGAAGTTCAAGGGCCCCACGCTAGGCGTCAAGGAGAGCATCAAAAACCAACGCTCTTTCACATCCGACCAGCTCGCGGGAGGGAGGAACATCCCGGCTCAACAGACACTGGGCAGTTTCCGCACGATGAAGCGGCAGACGACGCTCTACACGAATAACGTCATGCTCGGAGCTGACGCTGCCCAGAGCGCGTACCGTGCGCCGCCACCGCCACCACCTCCGTCGGCCGAGAAGATTGAACAGCTGTCGCGCTTCCGCAAGGCGGATCAATTGACGACGTTTGGTTCACAGCCTGAGGGCGAATTGTCGCCGTCTAAGCATGAGCCGACGAAGGAGGAAGTCGCGGCGACGGTTGCGGAACTTTCAGATGAGTTGGACAAGACGTCCCTGAACGACAAGAAGGTTGCGTCGTCGATTTCTGGTTTGAACAGCGTGGCTGCTAGTTCTGGACCTACGGCTGAAGAAGAGGCGCAAGAGTGGATTGAGGCGGTGCTGGGCGAGAAATTCTTGGCGAGCTTTGGTGATAGCTTGAAGGACGGTGTGATGCTATGCACGGTGATGAACAAGATTAAGCCTGGTTTGATTCCGCGCATCCAGACGTCGACGATGCCCTTCAAGCAGATGGAAAATGTGAGCAGTTTCGTGCGTGCGTGCCGCAGCACTGGCGTTGCAGAGTTTGATCTGTTCGAGACGGTGGATCTATACAACCAAAAAAATCTTGGACAGGTTGTGCAGTGCATCCACGCGTTGGGCCGCACGATTCAGAAGACCATGCCCGAGTACGACGGCCCCCGTCTTGGCGTCAAGGAGTCCACCGTGAATCTGCGTCAGTTCTCTGACGCTCAGCTCCGTGAAGCTGTTACAGCCGTGCCAGTGCTAGCACATGGCAGTCAGTCAGTTATGGAGCGTCTTCCGTTCGATCACTCTGCATCGGTCACTTTCCGCTACGACACTGCTGCAGCTGCTGCTGCAGCCGCTGACAAGTTGAGCACTGAAAAGACGTCACCGATGCCGGAGCCTAAAACGGTTGAACTGGTAGCCCAACCGGAGACGCCCGCTCAACCCGATGCTACGACTGTTGAGCCTGGCGTCACCTCGGCTCCTGAACCAGAGAAGCCAGAAGCTGAGGTTCCGCCGATGCCGGGGGCGGAGAAGGAAGAGCCAGCAAAGTCGCAAGGGCCTAGCTGGCTAACGCAGCGGGTGGCATCCCTCAACTCGGTGATCTCCGGAGGTGTAGCGAAGCCACACCTACCTGTCGGGGGCTCGACTTCTGTGCTGCCGACGCGTACTGTCTGGAGCTAAGTTGCTGTTTGCAAGCTGTGATGACTCATGGAGTCTTGGTGAAGAGATTGCTGCGTTTTTGCGTGTGTAAGATATTCGACGGCAGAAGTAGTTCACGGTGTGTTTGCATCCTTCGTTAATTGATATGCTCCGCCAGCAAACACTTTGCTGTCGTCATTCAAGTGTTGTTGATTTTGTGTGATGTGTTTGTGTAATTTCTATCAGTTCAAGTCCGCCACCTCGGTCAGCAGACTCGTGCAGGGCTTATCAATGCGCAGTTCGCACAACTCGTCAGCTCGCGTGGGTCCCAAGTTAACAATGGCGATTGGGATCTTGCGAGCGTGTGCGTGGTTGATCAGACGCATGGCCGAGAAAACCTTCAATGATGAGCCAATGACCAGTAACGCGTTTGCATCGCTCACGCGCTCCAGTGCAGTCGTTCGAGTAGCTGCCGGCATATTCTCTCCAAAGAATACGACTCTATAACGACAGGTAGCAACGAGTACGTGCGTTAAAAGTCTCACAACGCCCAATTAGGATGGAATACACCGCGTAGCGTACCTGGGTTTCATGATGCCGCCACACTTGCTGCACGCAGGGTAGACGAAGTCGTCGTAATTCCACGAGATGTCGACGTCGCCGTCAGGGTTCACTTTGTCACTGGACGCCACGTCGCCTGTCTCCTTATCCGGGTGTTCGCTCGACCACTGAGCAACCTTCGGGTTCAGCTCCCGCAGTGCTTCTTGGTAGCTCTGACGGGACGTCACATGGCCACAGCCCTGGCACTTCACCTCGTGCAACGACCCGTGCATCTCTACGACACTGTGTGAGCCACTCTTAGAGTGCAAACGGTCCACGTTCTGTGTCAGGATACTGGAGACAGCGCTCGCCCGTTGGAGCTCCGTGAGTGCGTGGTGCGAGCCGTTTGGCTGTGTGTTTAGAATTTTGGGCCATCCGAGGAAGCTGCGTGCCCAGTAGCGTTGGCGGTACGTGTGGGCTCCAATGAACTGGTCGCGTGAAATGCAGAAACGCGTATTAGTGTAATAGACTGAAGGAGATCAATTGAGCAGTGTCAAACCTCCTGGAACTGGATGGGGCGGAAGTCCTTGTTGCGGTTGTACACGCCGTTGGGCCCTCGGTAGTCGGGGATGCCAGAGTCCGTCGAGATGCCTGCACCAGTCAGCACCATCGTCTTGCCACGACCGGCCTCCAGGAACTTTCGCAGCTGCGTGGCATCACCTGCTGCGGCGAGGTTCACGGCGTTCTTCGCTGCCTGCATTCGCGTTTACTTCTAGGATAAGCTATAGACCTAGAATTATTTTAATATTTCAAAAAATACGTATTTCCACCAATGAAGAATCGATTTCTGATTGGATTGAGCCACGCGACGAGTAACTCCTATGAATGACACCCCTTCTATTAACTGAAACAACATATTGGATGTCGTGTTGTATATCCATCTCCTCACCCCCTGCCTCTCACTCTCAGTCACCATCGGCTAACAATTCAATCTACCACGACCAATCAGTATGGGTAAGAAGCAGGGAGGCGTCAACACCAAGGTGGCGGCTGCGAATGCCAAGAAGGCGGCCGCCAAGGCAACCAAAGACGCGGTGAAGTCTGCAGCAGACGCCGCCGCCGAGTCTGCGGACTGGGCCAAGGGCTCGGACACGCGCGCGGAACAGAGACGCCAGGATGAGGAGCGTAAGCGCGCGGAGCAGGAAGCCAAGAAGGCGGAGAAGCAGAAGCTGCTGGCGCTGGAGGAGCACGCGCTGGACGAGGACAAACACGCCATCCGCAAACAGAAGAAGACGGTGAAGGAGGTGGCCAAGCCCTGGGAGGAGGCGCTCAAGCCTGCGGCCAAGAAGAGCAACCGCGGCTCCAAGAAGCAGTCGGGCTTCGCGGCCATTGGAGGCAGCAGTGAGAAGCTCACGCAGGCTGACATGGCGGCTCTGAGGGAGGCGGAAGAGGCCCGCACGGCTGGCAAGCCAGGCAAGAAGGCGATCAAGTTCGAGAACAACTTCCAGGCCAACAGGAACAGGAACCAGGAAGAGCCGACGGAGGCGCGCAGTCTGGAGGCGGCGCTGGATTTGCTGAGTGTGGACGACAAGGAGATGGAGAAGCACCCGGAGCGTAGAGCGAAGGCGGCCTACAAGGCCTTCGAGGAGGTCATGCTGCCACAGGTCAAGGAAGATTACCCTGGATTGAAGCTGTCGCAGTACAAACACAAGCTTAGCGAAATGGTAAGGCGATGTCTAGGACTGTGGTGGACTGTCTTAGTGATTGGTGTTGTGCTGACTTTGTGTTCTATTATGATTTTGTAGTGGCGTCGTTCTCCGGACAACCCACTAAACCACGTGAGCTTGGCTTACAATGCCAAGAAGCAGTAGGTTGTAGAGTTTTGGCGGTTGTGCACGTAGATGCAGATAGTTTCCACTTGACTAGTTCGAATGAGTGAATGCTACTCCAATGGGTGCCTACAGATGAACCTGCCTAAGATGAACTTGTCTAACGATATATCCTGTCGTACTTGATACGATCATTGTCNCGATTTGAGATGGGAGGGCTTCCTGAACATTATCCGAGTTGAACCTTGAATATCTAATTTTGATGGCAAATCATATTTCATAAAAAAATATCATAATATGTAAACATTTTAGCGTGTCCGCCTTTGAATGCAATGTTGTCGGAGGTTGACCAGGCAAATGTATAGTGATGAACTGCTTGGTGTTTTTGAGAATGGGCGAAATTGTTCCTTGGGCTGGAGCATTTGTCAGCGTGAAGTCGCGNCCGACACGTAATCCGGCCTAAGATGATCAACTTGCTATACTTGATAGCAAATGTGTCCACGAGCCATATTGAGTAAAAGAGGTTCATCTGTACATAAAACGATTTAATACGTCTTCGTTTTATACCCCCTTTTATCCTTCCTTGATCAGTTTTTATCCCGTATAAAAGACGAGCGTCGAAAAACGACGTCCAAAACCGTTTATTGCGGCCGACTCTATTATTCCTAGAGGCCGGAGAGATGTAGAAATTTGTATGCCGAACGATTTGGGACACATCGACCAGGGACGAATTTTGAAGAAAAATCTCTATATCTAATGTATTGAGGAGGCACGAAAGCGCATCTTCACCCTGTCTTAGCAACCTCGACTCCCTCCCTTCCCAAGCCAGTTTGAACTTCCAGCGCCGCTGTACATCAACGTAAGGGTGAGTGGATATGCATGAGGCCAAGGTGTTGTTTGCCGTATGCATGACGGCGCAGAGGCGACGCCGCGTGTCTGCCACTCTCAAAGATCTCCGCCGGCGTTTGAGTGAAGAGCTCATGCGCATTGAACACGCGCGTATTGTCCGGATCAGGTATTACTTAACTGTATCTTGTCTTCGAGAGCCCGAGGCGGCCCCCTGGATGTACATGTGGACGTATGGTTCAGATGAAAACTTCCTGACGGTAACAAGCTTGTGCAGGTAAGGCCTAGTAGAAGTCGCCTATACGGGAAGTTGCATGGGGTCTCTAACGCAATCGGCGCCATTTCCTCTTTTGATATTACAGGACTTCTTTCAATTGTTTACTGCAACGGTTTGCTCTGTTCTATCGCATTCCTCGCTCAACGCCAAAGGCTGGTCGATCCCGGAAGCTCCAGCACCACCACCACCACCAGGTGCTCGGACTTCTAATGGTCTTCTACGTAAGGTCGATGGGGCTCAAAACGGTGTGCTCCAACTTCGGGAGTACCCCACTCCACTCTCAGTCAAGTGTTGAGTGAGGCGGAGGACGTGATGAAGGAGGCATTATCAGGGTTTTCTCCTGCCAGGATCGTGTGGCCCACGTTAGCCCGACAGTAGGCTTTGGGTCGGCTTACAGCAGCGAGGCAGCCTCTACTTCAATTCACCTGGGGATTCATAGATGGCAATAACTATCGCGTGAGTTCTAAGCTGTGTTTATTTCAGATTATGACCTATGCGTTTTGAGAGGAGATTTGATAACGAGCACCAATGTGTTGTGTGTGGATGGATTGCGTAGGTGTAAGAACCCTTGAAACGGGATGTCCAAAACGCGCATTACAACGGGTGGTTACACTGTGTATTCGTCACGGGGACGCTCTGCTTCAGCGCCTACGGCCCCATCATGTGGAGCAAACACAACTGTCCAGGCAGTTGGAATGACTCCGACCCTAGTCTCGAGTTCCGGGAAAAACTTGTGGACCCGATTCTCAACCGGACCAACGTTACGGTGTTATCGCAGATAGTGGCTTCCCCTGAGGAGACGAAATGGTAGGTCGGATCATGACGCCGGTGGGTTAACCCACCGGCGACAGTTATCCCTATTTTGCAGAGTTATGAAAAACCTTAGGAGAATATGTCGTTTCAAGCCATACAGTCATCGCGACGCTTGAAGATCACTGCGAGGCGATTTTGACCAATACAATCCGTTTGCGGATTTCTGACCGGGCAGGTTGATG